>PQWD01007363.1:0-26641 GCA_019425675.1 Leucinodes orbonalis
TTTAATATTTTTTCATCAAATATCTTACAATCAAAACAATTACCTCTTTTTCAACAATCACCCCAAATCTGACCTGGACCGTTCATAATCAATGCAAACGTTTTCTTTTCAAATAATCACAACAATTAAATCCTTTTTTCTTAACATAATATCCGACATACGAAATCAAACGAATACGAATATATATATATATATATATACTGAATCCGGCAACTATCGCCCCTTCCTCTATTTTAAGGCTTTGGTGCCGATTTCCGAAAAAAAGAAAATGAAAGAGTTTATTGTTTGTGACTTACAGCCCAACCAATTTTTAACTTTCTACTTAAAACTTCGAAATCGGATATAATATTCTCCCTATTGGAAGAAGCTTGGGGGTGGATTTAAAAATATGACATATTTTTTCTTTTTGCAAATAGTCCCATACCAAATTTCAGCGTCGCTATAAGACTGCGGAAATGTTCCATACCAACTTCCAACCCCATTTTAGAGTGGGGGTTGAAACGGCAAAAAGTAGCCTAAATCCTATCTAGGTTACGTTCTATCACATACCAAGTTTCAATAAAATCTACCTAAAACTGCGAAAAAAATCGATTATAACTTCCCCTCTATTTTGAAGGTTTGGGGTGGAATTTCAAAAATGCTATTTTTTCGTTTCTGAAATACGCCGCCATACCAAATTTCAGCGTCTGTCGTACAAAAACTGCGGAATTTCGCATACAAGACTTCCACCCCCATTTTAGGACGCAGCGTAAGAATTGGCCCCTAGTCCGCGGCGGCCCGCTTTACGGCTACGGTGTAGCGAAATCGGCCAACCCATACGGCGCGTGTGAGACGACCTATGCACCATTAGCGGTAGGCCGGCGCCCCTCGTGAGGTATAATGGGATGATGAATGAAAGAAATATTATATGATCTGATTCAAGACTAGACTAGTATTTTAACAGAATTTTGGGCGGGGTGGGAATAGACTTTTCCATTGGTCGCGGATAATTTCACAGCTTGCACCGGCCAGTCAAGAGCGCTAAATAGGTTTGCTTATGTCAATATTATGAGTTATTATTTAAGGAAAACAACAGCTTTCTTTACAATTCATAGGTAACAATATTTTATATGGTAACACATTAGCCTTCTTAAAGTTCCCAAAGACGAATGACATTTAATGACGCCTTAAGATAACTGGAGTACAGGTGCCAACAAAAGATTTGTTATAAATAACAACAAAAAATATTGAAAAAACATATTATTGGTGTACTAGATTTTACCCGCTGGTACTTACCCGCGTTTCCGACCTCGTACATAGGCCCAAATCGCTTCGTTAAGTAAAACTTGTTTCAATTTTTCCACATAAAGAAAGTTTGTTACATACAAAGTAGCCTGTTTGTTCTTATTACATCAGCTACCCAGAAAAAAGTCCCGTCCAAATCCATCCAGCCGTTCCAGAGATTAACCAGAAACACCAGGGCCCAGAGAGACAACATGTTCTTTTGGCCTGATTAGCAGTATAATGCATATACGGAAATGATATCTTTTTTTTTGTCAAGAAAGACGTGGAATTCGCTATGTAAGAGATACATGCATACTAGCATAGGAAATATAGACAGTTTTATTCTTCATGCGAACTCGTCACCCAACGATTAGTTTGCAATTATTAAATAAAGACAACAATTAGTATAAGAATATAGGTCACTCAGAGATATGGACTTGCATGTCTCGTATCATACACCATTAGCATATCGGTTGCTTAGAAGTTAATGTAGACCGTCGGCCTCACGTGCCATTTAATGCTTACGAGAGTATGATGTTGTAAGGCCTCATGCATCGGTCAGAGAGAAACCCAATTAACGAAGGAGACAGGGCGTATATCCGAATACAGTGCGAGATTGTTAAGCTCTTGGAAGAATGATCACTAAGCGAGTTCATATCTCGATTCAGAGTTCAGATCATGATTATTTCGCCTGCGGTCTAAAGGTGTCTAATGCAGGCAGCTCGCTTATTCACCTTCTCCGATAGGATCCGTCTCAATAACGAAATGTGTACTGGCAGTAGCAGGTCCATTCG
The DNA here is from genome assembly GCA_019425675.1 of Leucinodes orbonalis. NCBI lineage: Eukaryota > Metazoa > Arthropoda > Insecta > Lepidoptera > Crambidae > Leucinodes > Leucinodes orbonalis. The sequence goes on from PQWD01007363.1 coordinate 2,058, forward strand.
GAGATTTCTCGTCGATCTAGTGGCTTCGGAAAAGGATTTAATACTGTGCTGCAAGGTTTTGAGGTTGCCATATTAGGAGCGAAACGTCTACAAGCCTAATGATCATGCTCAGCTAGGATGTTAGGTGCTCTACGTGTAACGGAAGAGGATATCGTAGGGAACTAGTGACGACATCCGGATTGCAAGTAGTGGCGTCAGGGCACATAGTGCTAGACGATGCGGCGAAAGGTAGTCCACTAACACGAAGGTAGGCCGCCCACCATGATGATCTGTAGTGGGTGAGATGATCAATGCTATGGCGGGTGGAATATTAGGAGCCTTCCGCAGTACAATAGCTGTATAGATGCCAAACCTGCCTTTAGAGTAGTTGCTTAACTTACACCTTAAAGTATATATTCGCGTACCACAGAACTAGCACTCACTTTGGAAACTCATATTGTTGTAGCAGGTTATTATTAATGTGGTTGCACAATTTATTTTCGCAATATACATTAGATATTATTGCGTCAAAATGACTAGAACACGGTAATATTAACTATCATTAACGTTTTTGGATTTTATATAAATAATATGGTAACACATACTTTTTATTTTAGACAATGATATTCTATATATATAAAGGTAGATACGCCACCCGTGCCTCAAAAACTAACCGCCAAGAGAGTTACACTTTGTACTCTTTTTTTGGTAAATTTTTTCGAATTCGAAATATGTGTACGTGTGCTGTCACAGCATTCGGAACACTTTTTTCGATTGTTTTGTGAGCATATCACGAATCCATAAATTTTTACATCATTGATTTTAGAAAAAAATATAATGCTGATCCGCGTGACGCGCAGCTCACGAAGTGTTAGCTTACGGAGGCTGGATAAGAAAAGCGGAGGACCGGGAATAATCGTAACGCAAAATGGGGAGACTCCTGTCCATTCCGGACTGCGTAAGGTAATGAGAAGCTTCGCGCTACGTTTTACTGCGGGCGGTGGCGTGCACAGAGTTAATGAGTAGGGTATGCAAAGTGAGTGAATTAATCGCACAAACTATAAATAATTTACATTTTTGTCAAATTAAGTGCTGTTGATGACAGAAGAACGCCTATAGTTTCGCATCTAAATAGGAAAACGGGCAAATCAATAGGAAACATTTAATATGTTGGCGATTTTTCGGGTTGTCGGACGCGCAAGGTATGGCCACGTCTTATTGCATATAGGAGTGCAGCGCCAATTGCGGGAGAATATCTAATACCGCGGGGCTCAACTAAGTAATTAATAATACAAAGGTTACGCAGCCAATACTTATCTAACGAGTTTTGTAACACCAAGCTGTATATAACGAGCGATTTGCATCTAGGAAATGGTGAAATCAACCGGTTGGCGCTTACGCACGAGCTAGTGATGGGACACATTTGTTTATATCGAATATATATATAGATTTATTTTTTCATTGGAATAAAGCCTTTATAGTGGCACCACAGAAACGAGGCCTTCCCACACAGCAGCCATGGGGAGATCGGGCCGTGACCCATCTCACGGGCCTAATGCGGTTTGCTGGGTGTTAAAGACTACTATCCTAAGATAGTTACCGGGAACAGACGACGCCTTTTTTAATGTCATAATTAAATAAATAAATAAATATCCACTGACATTTACACAGCGCCATCTAGTCGCAGTTAACGTGAAGCCTTGTATTATGGGTACTAAACAACGGATATATATTATATATATACATTTTTTTGTAATACCTAATATTATACATAAGAAAACACCAGACCATTACAGACATTGTTCATGCACACAAATGTTTGTACTGCCCGGATCGGAACCCGGAACCCTTGGTATTGCAGCCGACCTCTCAACCGCAACACCAAATGGGTCGTCAAATAATTGAACGGGACGGTCATTACGCTCACCTAGTGGTAAGTGATATGCTTGACTATGACAGATGCTATATTGAAAGAATTAGTCAGATGTCAGATGAGTCATCTAGGTCCAGTGAAATACGAGTGTTTGGCACTTCTCTGTTTCAGAATGAAGGCAATGTAGCTGGTACAATTATTATGTATAAGATATCTAACATCTGTCGTCTCGAGTGACGGAAAATAATAATTATCTATTGTTATAAATTTCTACTGTCATGGTCAGGCATATCACTTACCACCAGGTGAACGCACTAACCGTCCCGTTCACTTATGTCATAAAAAACACGATACAAAACGATATAATAATAATCGAAACAAACAATCGCTAAAGTCACATCACTGGGCAGTCTCACTGTCGACACTGCGCATCGTACGCGCAGTGTTTACACGAGCATCGTAGCAAAACAACACTATCTGAGGAGATTGTTTTGTTTACACATTTGTGTCTCTTGTGTTTTTGTTATTGTTAAAGTTGATCGACCATTGTACGTGTTATATCTTTGTGATTCTACCAATATGAAGCAAATAAGTAAGTTTATTTGATTTTTAACCAATTTAAAAACTCTTCGGTGTGTGGACTTTGAGACGTGAATTTGTAATGTTTTTAAAAAACACATTATTAACATCACTGTCCATTCGAAACAAAAATAAGTTATTTCAATTTTGTACTCTACGCTCTTTACATTTATGCTCGAATTATACTTGTTAGGAACGATATTGAACGGGCTAGACTTAGTTGAACAATAAACTACTCACGAAGAAACTTCAACCAAAAAATGTCAGAGCCCCATGACACACGTAAAGTTATTGTTCTAAACTTATTTGTAAATAAAGACATATCATACATAGAAACCTCCAGACCAATACAAACAGACATATTCATGCACACAAATGCCCGGGTACCGAACCTTAAGCCCATCGCTTCTTTTTGACTTCTCAACCATCAATCCAAATGGTAATTGAAAACAATAATAATTATTATTATGAGATGTTTTGGAGGCCTGTTTTGGCATACATTTATGTATGAAATAAATTCCGGTTATCCTTTGTATCTAAAGGAAATGTCGGATTACTTACTTTCACGAGGTGAGCCGCTTTTTTATTTATTTTTGACAATATAAATTTCATATTATTTGATCTTTAATCAGTACTCCGTCATACTTATATTCAACATTTATTGCACACGATAATGTAATTACGTAAGTAGTTGGTTAAATATATTAATTGATATTCATCATCGGCCTACAACGGCCCACTACAGGGCACAGGCCTGGATGAGGAGAGCAGAAGACTGGGATTGTCGCAAAATGGGGTCCAGATGTTGACTGCGATAAGTTAAAGGCGAATTATGTTTGTTGTAAATGCAATTACGTTTGTGGCACATACAAAAATATTTTATATATTTATCAATGTATTATAAAATTATGTTCGGACGAATTTATATTATTTATTAAATTTAGCCGATACTTCAGACCCTCAAACAATAGATTTTTTAGAGTTTACCCCACTAAGCATATTAGCATGATCAGTGGACGTATATTTTCAGTCTGTTGTAGTAGTAAAATTAATAAAAACACAAATTTATAGAACAAAAGAACGCGCCATTAAAAATATACGAGGTAACAAATGTCAATCTTTGGCGGGAACGTCGCAAAACAAATATGGCCGAAGGGGAAAATATAGAAAAAAGTGAAGAACAGAATATATGATATGGGTACTTAAAGGTCAAGTGTCTTGTTTACGCTTTACGCAGATGAAGGTGACGTAAAGGCGGCTCTTGCTCGGGTCTACCAACCAAAAGATGTCAAATAAATTCCTTTTTAGGGTTCCTTAACCTGATGAAAGAAAACGAAACCCTTATAGATGTCACAACTCTTTTCTCCGGAACTATAAGAACTATAGTACTGCAACTTTAAGAGTTCCTATTTATATTATGTTATAGGTATGTGAACCGCGTTAAGGTTTTCACAATAAACTAAAAAATAAAATATTATGGAGTTCCCCATACTTGAACTGAAACTCAAAATTTTGCCTCAATAAATAATCATTTTTATTTTATTACTTGACGCTACGGAACCCGTTCATGGGCGTGTCCGACTCGCATTTAGCAACTAATGCTTGTAAAATACACAAAAAAATATGTTTTTTTTACTCAATCAACACCGTAATCCTTTGGATCCCTCCGAGTTTAAATCCGATATTTTCCGACTTTAACAAATTCCAAAATAAATAATTCGAACGACAAGGTCGGCCCAGTGCATCGCCCTTTCGCTCAGTCACCTTGTTAAGACAGCTGTTTGTTTATTTTTACACCAAATTGTTAACCTTTTTAAATCGAGTTATATTTAACTTAAGGCCATATCCGAAATCTATGAAGGGCCGAACAAAAAATAAAGTAATAATAACCACCACACCGTATCAAATTTAAGCAAAGAACTTGTACATTTGAAACTGAACCCTGAATGATCATCATCATCATCATCAGCTCATTATACGGCCCCAACGAGGGGCAGAGGGCCTACCCATAAAGGGTGTAAGGTAAGCCTTAGTAGTCCACGCGGGCCCAGGGCGGATTGGCCTTTCCCTTTGAATCTCTTCGCAGGCGTTCACAGGTTTCCTCACGATGTTTTCCTTTATCGTAAGAGCGTTGGATAAACGTACTTATAATTTCGAAAATTCAAATACACATTGGTCAGAACACAACAACGAGCTACCGACCCTCTCGTTGGATATTATTTATTATTATTTAAAATAAGCAAATTGAAGCGGCAGTGGGCAGGGCACATAGAGCCTAGAACCGATGGCCGATGGATAAATAAATAAATATCCACTAACATACACACAGCGCCATCTAACCCCAATTAGCAGTTAGCTGTAATATTAATTATACATAGAAAGCACCACACCAATAACAAAAGACATATTCATCATGCACACAAATGTTATGCTGCCGGGAATTGAACCGGGAACTATGGTAAGAGCCGACGTCCAACCATTTACACCAGATGGCTCGTCAACAGTTGGAGAAAGGTTCTCGCGCCGTCCGTGGAACGAAAACGAACTAGACCAACGCTGAACCACATGGACTGATGACCTCACAGACATTCAGAATATACATTAGACTGGACAAGCCCCAAGTTTATAGGCGAGTCCTAGTGTCGCAATTTCTTTTCGGTTCTTACCTAGTGAAAAGTTATTATATTCTTGGTAAATTTAGCTGATTCATTGCGATGATGGCATGTTACAATTGCACAAAAGGCAATTTTGGGGAAAAAACGGTAATTTCTTCTAATATTCGTGCGTCTTGACTCGTTTCACAGAGCGTAAACTGGCAGCCAGTTATGCTCGTTGAGCTTACATTGTCGCACTGTTCAACTTGGCTTGGCCCCATCTCCTGTATTTGGAAGAAATCTGTGGATGACCGCTTATGGGCCGCGTAGCAGATGGATGTCAACTGCAAGGGATCGGCCCGCGTGGAAACCATTATTAACCTTCGTTCAGCAGTGGACATTTAATTTAAGGCTGTAATGATACTGATCATTTAACTGCTGTTTTTTTATCTTCTATAGCCAGGCATTTGACCACCATCTCACATGATGGTAAGTGATGATCGAGGATGGATGATGCCTGTAAAGTTATAGCGAGCACCAAAGCGGCTTGAACGGTTGCTTGTGCTTCCATAATTCTAAGCTTTAAGGCCCAGTTACTGGACAAGATCAACTAAACTTTACTTAAATTGAGTTAGAAAGAGATAGTGCTATATACGATAAATAGTGGCATTCCTTCTAACTCTAAGTTATTCCAGACATTGTTATGATAAATCATAAGAAACATGAAAAAAAATAACGCGAAAACAAAGTGTGCGATGAGTAGAATTGAGTTATCAAAGGTCGACAAGCTCCATTCATTCACGAACGTCAGTCGATCACAATCAAAGGACGTACCTTTGATTGTGATCGTGAATACTTTATTTTACCGTAGTCTTTTTCATGTTTTTTATGATTTATAATAACTATGTCTGGAATTACAACCGTAAGTGAGGTCATAATTTTGCATACGAGTAAAATCAGGCATTATTAGGGGCGTCGACCTTTAATTCTATGGTTTCTCAGATAATTTTTCAAAAAACAGATTTTTTCATTGATTCTGATTTCATGGACTTTTATTTGGCCGGCTTTCGGGCAAAATGCTTGAGTCTTGTTCTATAATACGGGCCTAATTGTCACAGCGTGACTAAGATACGATAATGCATTTCCAATTTATTCAATTTCAGATCCAGCACTCTCTGGGGGTCTGGAGGACACATACACCGACTTCGACAGCTGGCTGATGAAAAGAAAATCGATGTTTAGGAATAGGTATGTTTACGATCTCAATATAGTTATTATTAGCTTTTACTCACGGCTTCGCTCGCCTTAAAAAAGTATAATTTTTCATTCCCACGTTTATCCCCTTAGGGGCGAAATTTATGAAAATCCTACGCCTACGTCGTAGTAGCTTTATAAGCGTGCAAAGTCTCAGCCCGATCGGCTTAAAATTGACAAAGTTTCATACAAACTTTCATCCCCTATTTTATCCCCTTGGGGGTACAATTATCAAAATCCTTTCTTAGCGGATGCCTACGTCATAAAATCTACCTGCATGCCAAATTTCAGCCCGATCCGTCCAGTGGTTTGGGCTGTCAGCTTTGAGTTATATATGATTAGATTTGAAGGTGGTGATAGGCTTGATAGACGCGTTGTCTTGGTTATCATTGCTATTGCCAACAGTTAAAAAAAAAACGGTTCGACGTATTTTTTTCCCGCTATTTAATAACACTTATGACATTTAGGAAACTTGCGAATACTGCAAACCCCCTCTATCTTGTATCATTTGTCTTATGGCGACATAATTATAGTATTATTTATTGAATTTACCGTTTTTCCCTACATGTATATGAATTTTTGGTTAGCCTTTCTGTTCTGCAGCAGAAGTAGTACGAGTTACTTGGAATACTATTATTTTAGAAAAATAAAGTTATTTTGCAATGTCCAAGTCTTGTTCTGTCCAGTACTGCGCGCAACGAACGCTACACTTTGCTGCGGGATTATTTACCGCGAGTTATACCGCTGGGCACAGCTACTATCCAATAAAACTGAAAAATTTCCTTATTATGAAAACAAGGATATTCTGTATATATAAATAAATAAATAATAAATAAATATCCACTGACATTCACACAGCGCCATCTAGCCCCAAGTTAAGCGTTAAGCCTGTATTATGGGTACTAAACAACGGATAAACATACATATATACATTCTTTTTTTTTTTTGTAAATACATACATATTATACATAGAAAACACCCAGACCATTACAAACATTATAAAGGTAGATACGCCATCGTAGTACGCTCATCATCCGTGCATCAAAAACAAACCGCAAGAGAATACAGTTGTAGGCTCTTTGTTTAGGTAAATGTACGCTCATTCGAAATGTGTATGTGTGCTGTCGCTGCATTCGGAACACTTTTTTCGATTGTTTTGTGAGCATATCACGAATCTATACTTTTTACATCATTGTATGAAAATACTAAATAATCAAAGCATTGAAAGGAAGAACCTCTGAGAATATATTTTTTGCTTTCATTTTCAGATCCCGCCAGCAAATATACGACAGAATCAGCCAACAAGACAAACGAGCTGGTGTCAGTTTGCAGAACTCTTTAGTCGATGGCTTGTGTCCAAACAACCACGTAACTGTAGGGTACACTGCTAAACATCGAGGAATATCCAGACTTGCTGGATCAAGTGAACACTTGGTGCAACTGGACTATGCCTTATTCCAATTGTTCAAGGGAAGAAATCCAAGTTTTTATAGTAAATCGAAACTGTAAAATTATTATAAGTCAATTTTGGCGAGTCTGATAAAATATGAAGTTTTGAAAGTCGTCAATTCGCTTAGTACCTATTTTTTTTGCTCAGTCCCAATAACATATAACCACGGCCGGTTCTGTGAATAGTGACTAAGTCGCTTTCCTGAGTCGAGGGACTAGCAACGGTTTAAGCTGTGATCCAAGTACTGAAAATGAAAATGAAAAGTGTTTAATCAGTTTAGGTCCTTATAGAACTCTTATGAATGTCAAATGAAGCTACCACTGGTTCGGGAGGTAGTTTTCCACTGAGAAGAAACCAGCAAGAAACTCAGTAGTTACTCTTTTAAAAAAAATGTGTTTAATACATAATCATTTGTAATCAAAATAATTATATAAAGAAAATTATATTTTCAATTTTTATCGTATTATGTATTGGTAAAAATATAATAATCTACAAAAGTACTATTAAGCAGTTAAGTATTATATAAATTTAAATAGATGATAACAAAAAAAAACAAAAGTAGTGCAGGCCACAGTAGTTCTACTTGGGAACATTCCTTCATTGTGTAAATTTTTACCTACATTGTGTATTTTTTCATCTGATCTAAACCCGCACTTGTGATGTAAGGATGGCGCGTATACCTGATATTCAATATCATCATTCTTGACCGTGGATATACAGATTTTCAGGAGAAAACGATAAAAAAAAGTATAAAACGTTAACCAATACATTTTTACTGACTGATAAGTCTGATTACGTAGATTTGGTTCATTTGTGTATAGTCTTTTAGGACGTTTTTCGCAATAGTGTATGTCGTAATGACTGCTTTCGGAACTTCCTGTAATGCTGCGTTCTCACAGCGTGTCATATCATGCGCCCCAACGCGTCTAGACGCGCCCACGCGCAGTGTGAACGCCTCGGCGCGTCACGGCACGACAGCGTGTCGTGGCGTGTGCTATTCGTTTTACGTCGATATCTTCAAAGGCGAACGCGGGCGCTACACATCAATACGGGCATAGCCCAGTATTCGTGGGTCGTTATCGATTTTTTCGAGAACGAGACATAACCGTTCTTTCTCGGAAGAAAACGGTTCCTTCCTCATAACAGTTCGTATTGCAACTGGTTTCATCATTGCACGGACGAGATCGTTACGCGACGTAAATATAGTTCGCGGACGTAAATACAGTTCCCGGACGTACATATAGTCCGCGGACGTAAATAGTTTGCGTCCGCTAAACAAGAACTATATTGGAAAGGTTCTGAAAACGGTTCTATCTTCGTGGAATGTTAAACGGTTATAAAAACTAGCTTCTCCTTGCGACGACCAAGCCTAGTGCCAAGTCGTTCACACTGCGCATGGCGCAACGGGCGCATTCAAACCAACAAAGGCGCGGCGCGGCGTGTGATAGGACAAGCAGTGAGAACGTACCTTATGAGAGTTGGCTGTAGGGACATTTTGTATTACGTTTTACGTACCTATTGCGTACCATCAAGTAAAACAAACTAGTCTTAATGTACCTTATTTGACACTGGCAAATGCACAAAACGCGCGAGCCTTTTGATGTAAGAATAAAATACCGATTATCCTAGTTAATTACAACCTATTTTAAATTTATAAAATAAAAAAAAATATTTTTTTTAACTATTACTATTGAATAAAAATAATAAAAAAGCTGCGTAAATTTTAAAAAAATTTATGTTCCTATAATATATTTTTTAGGACAGTTAAAACATGAATCCTTGTGGCGGTTCATTTTAAAAGATAACTTAATGAAAGGAAAATTTCATTCCGTTATATTAAAATACTAATTGTTTTAAGCATCATGGATTGTTTAGGGAAATGGGTTTATTGTTTAAAAGATTTAATCAAAACTTTAAGATGGCGGTGAATACAAATTAAAATACAAAATAATTATTTTGTTCTGTGGTAATCGGTAGCTGAGTTACGCTCATTGATAAATTTTAATTTAAGGAATAAAATGTGATATCTTATATAAGATTATAACTTGTGTAAATAATGTAAACCTTTATGTAATATAAATAAACTTATTATTATTTACATATTTTGGTAATTTTTTGACCCGTTAAACCTATTAATGTACCTGCCGAACAACCTCTTGGTAGTTTATGGATTCCTAGTACCTATACGTACTCACCTCACCCCTGCCCGTAGTGCATCTTGCCGAACATTCCGTTGGTAATTTATCGACTCCTAGTACGCTCCATACTATTTGTAGCCATACTGTTGATAGCCCACCAAACCAAAATATTACCTGGACACAATGATGACAATACAGAATATCATTGCCTGGCAATTTCGGTTGGCGGGCGCAGGGCAGTGTTGACGGAAAATAATGATTACCTCTCTCTCTCTCTCTTCAACCTATTGCAGTCCACTGCTGGACATAGGTCTCCCCATTTTGCGCCAGACATTCCGGTCCTCCGCTTTTCTCATCCAGCTTCCACCAGCGACCTTTCGCAAGTCGTGGGTCCATCGGGCCGGAGGGCGTCCTACGCTACGCTTGCCAAGAGGCGGTCTCCAATGATTACCTGCTGTTAATGAAATACTTGTACACTGCATCTGTCATGGTCAGGTTTCTTGCTTGCCGGCTCTTCTCGAAGATCCTACTTATTCCGAACCGGTGGTAGTCATAAAAAATATAATAATAACAATTGACGATTCAAAAGTATCTGTAACAGATTTATTTTAATAAAGTTTTATTTGTTTTATACTGATCGTCCCGTCTACATAAATGTCATAAATTGATCGGCTAGACCGGAGTCTCGACCACCAAGCGTGGAGATTATAATTATCAATGGCAAAACCTTTTTTTGTCACAAATAGAACCAAAGTCCTACAGCTGACTGTCATGGGCCATGGTTTATTTCGGAAAACAAAAATGTATTTTTATGTCGAAGTTATTGTGACGGTCAGTTCGCTCACCTTGTGATACGCCTGACCGTAACAGATACAGTGTTGATGGACATTAATAAAAGTTCCTGTAATTGTTTTCAACACCTTTTACCCGTGAATTTTACTAGCTACAGTGCTCTCATCCGTAAACACAGAAGTGCAAAATACTCATATTTCACGGGACGGTATCTGGCACTGCGGTGGTACCTACCTAGACGACTCAGTACCAAGTAATTAATACAAAAGGCCTCATAATTATAAACCACCAATGAAACATAACGCAATAAAATATATCTTGTAAAGATAACAAGATAGCATGACTGCGCACAGTTACATAATTTTTATCAGCACGTCACAATTTCCTTATCAACAATAAAGTTGTGGAAACCGCAAAGTGTATTTAATTTCAGCCGCCATTATTAACAAGGAATTTGACGTTTGCTTTTTTATTCATTAAAAGTGGGACAGTTAAAAAAGTAAGAGAGACATGCAGGAAAAAGATTTCAGTGTTGAAACTCCTTGGGGGAAAATTCGAGGTATTTTTTTATATAGTAATAGTTTTTTTTTATTAAGACACCTCATGTTGACCTTGTTATTGTTTTTAGACTGTCGCGAAACATTCACATTGATTGGTATAAATCGGCCATGCCATAACGACAACGCTATGTATTTACAAGCATTTACAAGCGACAGCACACATATTTCGAATGAGCGTACATTCACCTAAACAAAGAGCCTACAACTGTATTCTCTTTGGCGGTTTGTTTTTGAGGCACAAGTGGCGTATCTACCTTTTTATATACATAATATCATTGGTGCTTGCGTTATAAGTTACAGCCAAACCTCTCCATGGATATGCTGTGGGGTAAGGCCTGTGCCTTGCATTGAGCCGTTATAGGCTGATAATTATTACATAATTTACAGGCTTAACATGGGGTGACGCATCCAACCCCCCAGTACTAGTAGTCCACGGGAAGTTGGACGTGTGTACCGGCTTCAGGCCTTTAATCAAACTGCTACCCCCCACATTCTATTACGTGGCAATAGATCTACCGGGAAATGGACGGTCAGACCATCTCCCAAGAGGCGTGAGGTACACTGTACTGGATTTGGTGCCTTCTGTGCTGTACGTTAAGGAGCATTTTGGATGGAAGCACTTCATTTATATGGGCCATTCCCTTGGAGCCCTGATAGGTAAGGTTTTATTTATAACGATCCATTTGGTGGTGCGGTTGAGAGGTCGACTGCAACACCAAGGGTTCCCGGTTCGAACCCAGGCAGTACAAACGTTTGTGTGCATGAACATGTCTGTTTGGAATGGTCTGGGTGTTTTCTATGTATAATATGTATGTATTTACAAAAACATCTATGTAGGTATGTTTATCCGTTGTTTAGTACCCATAATACAGGCTTCACGCTTAACTTGGGGCTAGATGGTGCTGTGTGAATGTCAGTGGATACTTATTTATTCATTTTATTTACTCGTTACATGCAACATGGCCAGTTAGTGGTTGATTTACCAGTGTGAATAAAATTATGTTTACGATCTCTTTGTTAAATGTTGACGAACAGATTAACCTATTTTTCTAAAGAAAGACAATGAGAGCGTCAGTGGCTCAATGGTGTGGACTGTTGCCCTCCTACCGGGAGGGCTGAGGTTCAAATCCCGCCACGTACCAATGTGTTTTCGAATATTCGATATTATATGTACGCTCTTACGGTGAAGGAAAACATCGTGAGGAAACCTTCATGCACGCCTGGGAAAAGATTCAAAGGTAGTGTATGAAGTCGTCCAATCCGCACTGGGCCCCGCGTGGACGACTAAGGCCTAATCACCCTATACGGGTAGGCTCATGCCCCTCGGTGGGGACGTTTAATGAGCTGATGATGATGAAAGAAAGACAATGAAAGAAAGATCTGGTTAAGGTGGCTGGCAGCAGATAGATGTCAACGGGACGTCCCTATTTTCAGGGGTCTAAGGACGCGTCTCGATTAAAACTCTATCGAGACGCTAAATGTCCCAATTAATCAAACAATAAAAAAGTATCTTTATAATATATTTACGCTACGTATTTTTTACTAAATACATCACTGTCATATTCAAAATGGCACACATCAGCGTCACATCACATCTTTTTTTGTTAACTGTCCCGATCTGCAACCTTAAATCCCTATTCTTTTTTATCCTCATTATTTAAAACCAAACCTAGCAACACTAAGTACTTCCGAGAGACTCGAAGTTTTTTGGCCACCCATACGACGACCAAACGTTGTTATATGGATGACGATTGCACAACACAAGTAAGCAACTGCTCGACTTGTGCAATCGTCATCCATCGAGCCCTACTCTCTGCTTCAGGCAAATTGTACAACATCGCATACCCGGGGCGTCATAACGCGAGTGGTGGAGTTAGACCCAGTACCGGCGCACCACAACTGGATAACCACCAGAGAGGCTATGCGCTCCTGGTACCACGCCTACTACGGCAGCTACGCGCGCGACCGCTACCACAAGTTCCATGGATCCCCTGAGACTGCACCCAGATATACTTATGAGAAGGTTCCATTATTTTATTTGTTTATTCTCTTTCCGACCTTTCGCGGTCCAATGTTGAAGGTCTTCCCATTTCTATGACGAAAATCCCGGTCCTCATCGACGGTTCTCAAGATATCGGTCCGGGCGTCTTACGCTACGTTGCCAAGACGCAGTTTCCACTCTAGAACTCGTCTGCTCCAACGGCCATCGGTTCTGCGACATACGTGATGGGCCTACTGCCACTTCAGCTTGCTAATTCGAAGGTGGCAGTCTGGTTAGATCCAGTACCGGCTCACCACAACTGGATAATCACCAGAGAGGCTATGCGCTCCTGGTACCACGCATACTACGGCAGCTACGCGCGCGACCGCTACCACATGAACCATGGACACCCTGAGACTGCACCTAGATATACTTATGAGAAGGTTCCATTATAATTTGTTTATTCTCTTTCCGACCTATCGCGGTCTAATGTTGAAGGTCTCCCTATTCTACGTCAGATATCCCGGCCATCAATCGATCTTTAACAAGGTATAGGTCCAGGCGTCTTACGCAATGCTTGCCAAGACGCGGTCTCCACTCCAGAACTCCTCGGCTCAAATGGCCGTTGGTTCTGTGATTCAATTGACATCTTGTCTACAATATAATTGATTGCCAACGATTTTCACATAAAAAATCTCGTGAAAAAGCAATCTTTTGAACGCGTAAATACTGTTTGACTGTTTTTTTTTTACATTTTGCAAAGTCACTTTATTCAGTTGAGGTAACAATGGAAATAGTGCATAAAAACATAGATTATTACGAAATTATATTCCAGGCTGAAGAAATGATGATGAAAACACGTCTTATGACAAAAGAAGCTGCTGCTCAAGTGCTGGAGAGGTGTCTAGTACCCGTTGAGAACGGACTTTACAGGTGATACTTTTATGTTTTATGGAGTTCGCTCGTTGATAGAAGAAATTTTATAGAGCCAGTTGGGTTCACAAATCATATGAGCAGGGTAGGCAAATTGAGTGATTAGTTAGGGACGCTCACCTGATGGTAAGTGATACGCCTGACCATAACAGAGCGGCATTGAAGGAGACCAACGACTGATAGAGAGATATCCTCCATCAATGCCGCACTGCGCCCGACACCCGAGACAACTAACGTCAGGTATACTCAGTAATTGCACTAGTGATTCGCAAGTACAAAATAAAATTTTATTTTATCTTAAAACTACTGCTACTTACTGTACTGGTAGGCTCGTATTTGATCATAATATGGCTGCGCGAGTCTCGTTTGCGCTATATCAGGATTCATCACGTACGTGACGTTCACTTGAGCTTCTTTAACATTAAAGGGCTCCAATACTACCCCAATCAAATACTCTACTAATCCTACTACATTTTGTTTTCATCCATTGTTTTCAACATCATATGAACTCTATAGGTCATTTTTAATATGTTATTTGTAATTTAATACTCGTGCCTTTTTTTTTTCTTTTCTCATGACCTTGCACGGTTTGTGCATCCGGCCAAAGTCAAAGTTATATATATTTTACTCGTGCCTTTGACTTCACATTTCTTTATTCCAGATTGTCATACGACCAACGAATGAAGGAGGTTACAGTTCTACCTTTCTCCGGTGAACTACTAAGGAGGATTTACACCACCACAACCACACCGACCTTCGCGGTCATAGCCCAGGGCGAAATCGACAGGGGACAATATGACAACTGCGAGTTCGCAATGGACGAGAAAGCATGGCCGAATAAGAATTACCGCTTCATTATTGTGAAGGGTGGGCACGATGTCCATATATACAACCCTGAGTGCTTAGCAAAAGATGTAGCTAATTTTCTTTTGGAACATAAGGCTAAATTATAATGATTTTTTAACTGTTATTGTTAGTTTTATTTATATTTTCCCCGTTTCTAACAATAAATGGAATTGTAGTTATATAACTATCCCTTTAAATAATTCCTAATTAGGGCTTTTTAAATTTCATATGGTTTCAAAAACATTATATTTGTATTTTTTAAATGCCTACTCTGTTTATGAGAAGCTTTCGTTGTGCCATTATGGTCTTAATTAATGTCCCAAATTAAGTCAAGTACTTGTGCCATCGGAAAATAAGTATCAAATTAATTTTGTGTTTGATTCCCGGGCAGTACAAACATTTGTGTGCATGAACATGTCTGTTTGTAATGATCTGATTCTGATTTATTAAAAAAATATAAGTATGTTTATCAGCTGTTAAGTACCCTATTACAAGCTCTTCGTTTAAAATGTGGCTAGAAGGCGCTGTGTGAATGTCGGTGGATTTTTATTAATATTTTTATTTATTTTAACTTTATTATTTTGAAAGAACATATTGTTAATAGGTATTTTTTATTAGTTATGTTCTTTGATTATGATAAAAACCATTGAAATGGGGTTTATTATTAATTTATAGATAAATATATATTCATTATACATAGAGGTATACAATAACATTCAATTAATCACAAATCATTGAATTTCCTTACATGAACATCACTAAAGTCACTAGCAAACTTTGACAGTTGCTGTCAAACTTGAGACGTTCAAATAAACGTCAAAATCTTACTTCGAATTTTGTGCAATGTTTACATCGATTTACATAATGAATTTTATTACCGTTCTATTATAATTCCAAAGTCCACATTCACTACAAAATGAGAAAAATAAATGAATGGTTTATTGATGCCCCATGGGGCAAAATAGCACGTAAGTTTACCAATGGAAAATATAGTTTCAAACTTGTATATAAAATTAACTTTTTGCAAGTACTTTTATAGAAATTATACAAAACTATATTCAAACTTTTAATTTAATGTCTTAAAATACATAAGACCGTTTGTTAAGTACAAATTTGAATGAGCTATCCTTGTTCTAACACTACAACCTAAACATATCTGAGGTTAACATTATAAAACCACAAATTCTTTTTAGACTATTAACCTTTTGGTGTGTGATATTTTCTACCAATTGGTACTTCATCATCATCAGCTCATTAAACGTCCCCACCGAGGGGCACGAGCCTACCCGTATAGGGTGATTAGGCCTTAGTCGTCCACACGGGCGCAGTGCAGATTGGTCGATTTCACGCACAACCTGTCCACTACTGAACGTGGGCCTCCCCTAATGAAGCCGCTATGCTGTGTGGCAAGACCTGTGCCCTGCACTGAACCGTTATAGGCTGAAGATGAATGTCCCAGATCCATCCAAAACAAAACAACAAAATTTGAAGTCTAAGATATTTTGCTGTTTCGTGAAAAAATAAATAGAATTCTATCAGAACCCCTTTTGTATACTGGAGTCCTGTAATTATAAGACCATAGAGTAATTCATAATAAAAAAAAAATTAAAAAGTTTTATTTACTTAATGTTACAAGGTTTTTATACCAGGTACAATAAAATGAAAGACTTAACTTAAGTATACACAGGTGTTAAAGATAATAGTGTTAGTGACAGCGGACTTCGCACTAGGCACAGCCTGTCCTGCGACGCCCTAAATATGAGTAAGAATAAGAAAATTTAATTATCTAAACTAAAACTTCTCCCAGTACTGACACTGAAAATACAATATTTATACTAGTTTCCATGTCATGGTTCACCTTTTGCTTCACCCATACATTGTAAACCCCTAACCTAAACTATACCTGTAATAACTAACTATATATAACACCTGGGTTATGAATAAATGATTATTATTATAGTGGTGTCATGGGGTGAGCCTTCCGGGGAGCCAGTGCTACTCGTTCATGGACGCCAAGACAGTGCGGCCACGTTTATTCCTTTGCTGGAATACTTACCAGCCAGCTATTACTATGTGGCTGTAGATTTGCCCGGTCACGGATTATCTGAACCTATGCCTGTTGGTGAGTACATGTTCTTCTAATCGAGTCGTTATCGGTTCGTGAATTAGATTTTATTGCTCTATTGATAACCCATTGTGTAGACATTGGCTATAACACCAAGGGTTCCTGGTTCAATCCCCAGGCAGTACAACCATTTGTGTGCATAAACATGTCTGTTTGTAATGGTCTGGGTGTTTCCTATGTATAATATGTATGTATTTACAAAAAAATATGTGTACACAGATATCGGAAATGGACCGGGATATCTGGCGCAAAATGGGGGAGACCTATGTCCAGCAGTGGACTGCGATAGGTTGAATAGGATGTGTACACATATGTTTATCTGTTGTTTAGCACCCATAATACAGGCTTTACGCTTAACTTGTGGTAACATGGTGCTATGTGAATGTCAGTGGATATTTATTTATTCTATTGTACTGTAACCCACCAGAGCGTCGGTGGCTCAGTGGTGTGGACTGTCGCCTTCCTACCGGGAGGGCTGAGGTTCAAATCCCGACACGTACCAATGTATTTTCGAATTTTCGAAAAATATATGTACGTTATCCGACGCTCTTACGGTGAAGGAAAACATCGTGCGGAAACCTTCATGCACGCCTGCGAAGAGATTCGAAGGTTGTGTGTGAAGTCGTCCAATCCGCACTGGGCCCGCGTGGACGACTAAGGCCTAATCACCCTATACGGGTAGGCTTGTGCCCCTCGGTGGGGACGTTTAATGAGCTGATGATGACTGTAACCCACCACGTTAAACCAATGCGGATTGGTGGGTGTACTACTACCGTCCTTGGATTGTAGCAGGAACAGGCTTATCAGCCTCCGAAGCATGGGAACATTATTTTCGGAAAATCAGCTGATTCAGCCTATAATGTCCTTACTAAACTAACAGAAATCAGCACAAAGTGCCATCTAGCCCCAAGCTATGCGTGAAGCCTGTATTATGGGTACTTAACAATGGATAAACATACTTTTTTTTTGTAAATACGTGCATATTTTACATAGAAAATACCCAGACTATTACAATGAACACAAATGTTTATACTGCACGGGGATCGAACCCAAAACCCTTGGTGTTGCAGCCGACGTCTCGACCGCAACACCAAATGAGTCGTCAAACTCGTACATTACTTTCATTTCAGGCGTAATGTTAACAAGGTTCCACTTACTGGCTGGTGTGGAGTATGCGGTGAAACACTTGAATTGGGAACGATTTATATATATAGGACACTCCATGGGCAGTGAACTAGGTAGGTGTAACCACCACTACATAGTATAAAACAAAGTCGCTTTTTTGTCCCTATATCCCTATGTGCGCTTAAATCATTAAAACTATGCAACGGATTTTGATGCGGTTTTTAAATAGATGGATTGATTCAAAAGGAAGGTTTGTATGTATCATAACATCCATTAAATAGTGGAGGAATACTGTTATTTTTGAGGTTTTTAATGTCCACACATTTGTGTGCATAAACAAATCTATCTTTGTTTATGCACTTGCACTCACTCGTCAAACCACAACCGTCCTACGCTACGCTTGCCAAGACGCGGTCTCCACTCCAGTACTCGTCTGCTCCAACGGACATCGGTTCTGCGACATACGTGACCAGCCCACTGCCACTTCAACTTGCTGATCCGGCGGACTATGTCGGTTACTTTATTTCACTTACGAATGACATTGTTCCCGATTTTATCCCTAAGAGAGACCTTGAGCATAGCTCACCCCTGTTTCCCGGTGAGCGACTTTAAATTTCATCATCATCAACTCATTTTAGTCGTCCACGCGGGCCCAGTGCAGATAGGTGGATTTCACGCATAACCTTTGAATATCTTTGCAGGCGTGCGCAGGTTTCCTCACGATGTTTTCCTTCACCGTTAGATTGTCAGATTAACGTACATATAATTTCGAAAATTCGAAAACATTGGTACGTGGCGGAATTTGAACCTGCGCCCTCCAGATCGGAAGGCAATCCACACCAATGAGCCATCGACGCTTATGACTTTAAAGTGAATTATTCCAGGTCTATTCTACAACGCTATATATCCAAAGAAGATCACGAAAATGGTACTTCTGGACCCCATACCGGCGCTCCAAAGGCTACAGATTCACGATTTCAGCAAATACTATAAAATGTTTCACCAAGAGTATTATAGCAATTATAGCAGATACAACAAGGATGATCGCGTCTACACTAAGAGGCAGGCTTTGGATGCTGTGATGAGGGCAAGGGGATTGACTGAGGAGTTGGCTGAGCTGGTGCTGTCGAGGAATTTGTGGCCAGTTGGTGATAAATATCGGTAAGTTATTATCTGTCTACTGCTATTACCAGATTGATTTTACAGCTTCACCAAGCTGGTAACCCCGTTCAACCAGAAAGGTAGTTGAACAGTGTTACCAGTACCTATTATAGATGCAGTCTCTTCAATCTGTTGCTGTCCTCTGATGGACATAGTTCTGACAGATGCAGTGTGTAAGAAGAAATAAGGAGTCTTCTTTCTTTGGAACGCTTTATTCATGAGATCTAAGACTGATGGTAAGTGCCACTACCCATAACAGCATCAGCCTACCAACGTCCCACTGCAGGATAGTCTTGCAGTGGGATCTGAACCCATGAACCCCGGACGCTGAGACCACTAGTCCATTAATCGCATTTTTCCAGATTATCATGGGACCGCCGACTGAAAACGCCAGCCCGCCAGCAATTTCCCCCCACAGTACTATTGCGAGTTGTTCTCAGCGACCACGCCTATGCTGGTGGTGTCAGCCAATCGGCACTCACCAGCGCTGGGTGGGAGGGAGATAGTCGAGATGATATTGGCCAAGATGAAAGCGAAGAATGAGAACTTTTTCGTGGAAACAGCAGAGGGTGGCCATGATGTCCATTTGACAAATCCAAAGTCAGTCGCGGGGTTTGTGGTTGATTTCCTGAAGAATCAGGGTAGGGCTAAATTATAGTTGTCCTTTGTGAATGTCACTGATAAATTGTAAATATCGTTAGATTACAATCTACCTCGCGAGATTGTGAACTGTCGAAAAATTGTGATCCTTAACGAAGTGCTTACAATTTAACTTATTATTTTTCGGTTTATTATAATCCATGAAGTGTTGTGAATAACTTTTCCGTGAAAACAGAGGGCGTACAAAATCGGCACAAGATCCGTAAGCTCGTGAGCTGAAATAAAACTCCAAACTCGAACGGAGGCAAATATTTATTGGATATCATTGACCCTAGGTCAATCCAGAACACGCAATGTAAGCGCGATGCAAATTACTATTAACGCCATCTCTTTACATCTTTCAGAAAATAAAGTTTTGTTTCCATGACAATCTCAAACCAATTCGACAGTTCAATTATGTTACTAAATTATTTACTATTTTACAATATTCCCATTTTACTATTTATTTACATTTTAAGACAGTAAGGTTTTAACAGCCATGATATTTGACAAATCAAAAGCCTGTCGCGGGGTTTGTTTATGATTTTCTAAATAATTATGGGAGGGCTAAAATGTAGTTATACATTGTAAATGTCACTGTTAAATTGTAAATACCGTCAGATTACAATTTACCTCGCGAAATAGTAAACTGTCGAAAGCTTGTGAATCAGGGTAGGGCTAAATTATAGTAATTGTATATACATATATATGGGACCATCCATAGATTAAAATATGTTGTTTTAATTTTGTAGTTTTTATTCCAACACTTCCGTAAGATGATACAGCTATAGTAAGTTACTTTGAAGAAGCAAGAGTGCGCTGCTAACCTTTAAAAATTTGAAGGGAAAAGAAAATTTTAGTTTAGGAAAGGGCAACATTTCTGCTTCTCCAATTATTCCGTTTTCCCTGACGTTGGTAATAAATTAAAAAACCTTCTTTTCTCTTAAATATAATTTTAATACTTAATAGATAATAGGAATTCTTTGATAATTGCAGCAACTTGTTCAGTGCTTGTAAATGTAAATCGTGTCCGGCACGAATGGTGACAGTGTTGTTCAAAATGGCGCCGTCATAGTGTCCTTGGTCTTTTGTCTCTGACGCGAGCACAACTTTATTTGCAGCTTTGGACGATGAGTATAGCTCGTTCAATTGGTCCATAGTGTACGGGTAAACGGCGAATCTTTTCATGCGTTGGTCAAAGGTTAATCTAAAATAAAATTAAAAATTGGATGACGTGGCGTGTTTGAAGCAGGAAAAATATTAAAAAGAGTACACAAATTGCTACCCATATTGAAATCCTTCGTGAATTTCCAAGGCTTTGCAGCCAATACATACCTGAACTTTCCATTCTTGGTAGGCGCAAGGGATCGTTCAAGAATATAGTCCGCAAACTCTTCGCTGATGCCTCGAGCTTTCATTAGTTTTTGTCGGACCTGAAATCGTAATTTTTTCACCAATTTGCTCCACTGGTTCTGGTTAAGATGACGAAAAGCAGATGGATGTCAACTGCTAGGGTTTTGTCCGCGTGGAAATCATTAGGGGAGGCTTTCGTTCAGCAGTGGACTGATGATGAATTTGTTCAACGAAGTTGAAACAGTTATACAGGGCATACAAAGAACTTTCAAAGGCGGATAGACTCAGAAAGGATGTTATCCGTTAGCTAAAGTTACCGACATAGCCCGCCGGATCAGCAAGTTGAAGTGACAGTGGGCTGTTCACGTATGTCGCAGAACCGATAGCCGTTGGAGCAGACGAGTTCTGGAGTGGAGACCGCGTCTTGGCAAGCGTAAGAAGCCCGGACCGATGGACTGACGACTTGCGAAAGGTCGCTGGTGGAGGCGGGTTCGATTGCATAGTAAAAGTTATCATTATCAGCCTACAACGGCCCACTGCAGGGCGCAGGCCTTCCGTGCCCGCTGCGAAGTATCATACATACCTCATCATAAGTATACTCTGGTGCTGATTCAATACCAGACGTGTATTTAGAGAAATTGCCTTCTTCGTAATAATGCCCATAGTTATATTGATACCAAGAGCTCATGTTTTTAGGTTATGTATGAAGGCATCGGATCTAACTCGACCAGGCCTGTGAGACGGCCAGGGTACACGATATCGAAGATTTTGCCTGAAAAATGCACTTTTAGTTTTACTAATATTAGACAATGATATAAAAAGTATAGATTCGTGATATGCTCACAAAACAATCGAAAAAGTGTTCCGGATGCAGTGACAGCACACATACACATATTTCGAATGAGCGTACATTTACCTACAAGAGTACAAACTGTACTCTCTTCGGCGGTTCGTTTTTGAGGCACTGATGACATATCTGCCTTTATATATACAGAATATCATTGCATTAGATGGTACATTCGATACTGAGTCGAAGTACCACCGCAGTGCCAGATATCTT
Source organism: Leucinodes orbonalis (assembly GCA_019425675.1). Classification (NCBI taxonomy): domain Eukaryota; kingdom Metazoa; phylum Arthropoda; class Insecta; order Lepidoptera; family Crambidae; genus Leucinodes; species Leucinodes orbonalis. Next base: position 24,500 of record PQWD01007363.1, read on the forward strand.
CCCGTGAAATAGAAGTGTATTGCACTTCTGTGTTTCGGGATGAGGGCACTGTAGCTGGTGAAATTACCGGGTATAAGAGACCTAACATCTGTTGTCTCGGGTGACGGGCGCAGTGCGGCATTGATGGAGAATAATAACTGTCCATCAGTTGTTGGTCTCCATCAAGGCCGCTCTGTCATGGTCAGATGTATCACTTTTCATCAGGTGAGCGTCTTGACCGTCCCGTACACTTGGTATTACGTTATCCGATGTTCTTACGGTGAAGGAAAACATCGTGATTAAACCTGCGCACGCCTGCGAAGAGATTCAAAGGTTGTGCGTGAAGTCGTCCAACCCGCACTGGGCCCGCGTGGACGACTAAGGCCTATACACCCTATACGGGTAAGCTCGTGCACCTCGATGGGGGCGTTTATTTATAAACTAGTATTTATTATATATTAGTATGGATAACGTGATTCCTCGCGATTCTGCCAATGTTACGTAGGAAGCTATTACAAGTTACGGTATTTATTCCGGATAAATGCAAATATCAATATTTTATCATAACAAAAAGGTATGTATCTAGGACAGAAAACATTAGACCAGGGTGGCAGTTCAAATTGTGAAACCTTCAACATTACCCTAGACTAGACTGAGATGCTCCAATGAGTGGCACACAATGAACTAACTAGATGCACAATCAAGAAGAAACGTCAACCAAAAAATATTCGAGCCCCATGACACATACGTATATTGTTATATTTACAACTTAAAATTTATTAAAATGTTAACGCTTAGCTTAACGCGTCATAGAAAGAGTACAAAATCAAACGCCCGAGCACACTACTATGGCATTATGCAATGTAGCGAGCGAAGTGATTATGAATGAAAATTCTGCTCTAGTGACGTGATGGCAACGGCGGATCCAGGAAGAGGGTCATGGGAGTCATGACCCTCCCCCCTGAGCTAGTTTCAAGTACTATACTAACGTATATTAACAAAATACCTTATAAGTTCTTAACTTGACTACTACTATGTGACCCCCCATCGCGACTTACCTGGATCCGCCCTTGCGTGATGGACAGACTTTTGCCGCGGAGACTTGAGTGAGATTTTGCATCGAAGTAGTTCGTTTATTGTTTATCTAAAACTTATTATCATAATAACTTACCCAACATAGCCCCCAACGAATGTCCAACAAACAGAAACTTGTCCCACTTCAAGTGATCCGTCATTCTAACAATCGCCGGGAGGAAATCCAGCTTCGTGTACCGACCAGGGCCCGACAATTGGTCTGATCTGCCATTACCAGGAAGGTCGATGGAGACGTAATAGTATTTATCGGGAAGAACAGTTACTAGTGGGCGGAACGATGTGCAAGCGTCGAGACGCCCGTGGCATAGGAATATTGGCGGGGAAGATTGCTCGCCCCAGGCTAGTGCTGGAAGAAAAATAATAAATAAATTAAATTAAAACTGACATTTACAACGTTTGAGGAGCGAATCCGCTACAATGATGTAAAAAAGTATAGATTCGTGACATGCTCACAAAACAATCGAAAAAAGTGTTCCGAATGCAGTGACGGCACACATACACATATTTCGAATGAGCGTACATTTACCTTAGTACAAACTACTCTCTTCGGCGGTTCGTTTTCGAGGCACGGATGGCGTATCTACCTTTATATATACAGAATATCATTGATCAGCTATAAGTTATTACCAAGGTAGCATACCACTGCCGATAGCTCATTAGCAAGTCAAAGTGGCTCAGTAAATTTGGAAGTAGGCAATATCTTTACGTTGTAATAATTATGTAATCGGCTTTTACCTTTTTTGTAGAAGAATATTTCTAAATCCAGGATTAAATTAAATTTTAAGAGCATCAGTGGCTCATTGTGTTGGACTGTTACTTCGGATCTACTGATCTGGAGGGTGCAGGTTTAAATCCGCCACGTACCAATGTATTTTCGAATAACATGTATTTTTATCCGACGCTCTTACGGTGAAGGAAAACGTGAGTAAACCTGTGCACGCCTGCGAAGAGATTCAAGGGTTTGCGTGAAGTTTGCTAATCCGCATGGGCCCGCGTGGATATACACTCTTTACGGGTAGACTTGTGCCCTTCGGTGGGGACGTTCGAGCTGATGATGATGAAATTTTA
>PQWD01007364.1:0-11668 GCA_019425675.1 Leucinodes orbonalis
TAAAGCAATATTGTATTTAATTTTTATTCGTTTTGTACTGTCAATTTACTGTGCATTTGTATTATTGTGTTAGTTCTGGATGTTTGTATGTTATTAATTAATGGTTCCTCTGTGTGTCTTAACAAATAATAATCTACTATTTGGTTCGTAATACCTACGAGTAGGTTATTAAACTTGTTTTTAGGTTACAAGGATAAACAAGTGTTAGCATTTAACGATAAGTTATAATGCACTCTGTAAACCATTTTGAATTATAAACCAAGTTATTTATTATCAGGATAATAACACCAAACAAAAAATCTTCGTTAGAAATAAACAAATTTCATTTATTGTGTATTTAGTTTCACAATAAGATTATGTACTTCTTATTGTAAGTCATTCGTGTCGAATGAGTTTAAAGATCTTAAAATAGCTCTCGCCAACAATGCTACGAGAATGGAAGATCTGTGACGACTCATATGGTGCAATTGTTAAGATGTCGGCTACTACACCAAGGGTTTTGGGTTTGATGAACACGAGTTTATTTTTATGATTATTAATTAGACCTGGTATTAAGATTATTTTGTGTCAACATTACAATGAAGTAAAATATTTGATAATTAAGATTAGGTACATAATAATTATTTTATGAGCGTCGGTGGCTCAGTGGTGCGGACTGTCGCCTTCCTACCGGGAGGGCTGAGGTTCAAATCCCGACACGTACCAATGTATTTTCGAATTTTCGAAAATAGATGTACGTTATCCGACGCTCTTACGGTGAAGGAAAACATCGTGAGGAAACCTTCATGCACGCCTGCGAAGAGATTCGAAGGTTGTGTGTGAAGTCGTCCAATCCGCACTGGGCCCGCGTGGACGACTAAGGCCTAATCACCCTATACGGGTAGGCTCGTGCCCCTCGGTGGGGACGTTTAATGAGCTGATGATGATGATGTGAATTATTTTCCATCAACGGGCACGCAGCGCCATCTAGCCCCAAACTAAGTATTATAGCCTGTATATGGTGACTAAACAACTGATAAACATATTAATATTTTTTTCACACACATGTTTGTACTGCCCGGAGATCGAACCCGGAACCCTTGAAGTATTAGCCGACGTCTCAATTACACCAAATGGGTCGTCAGATGAAATCAAGGGATTGATGGCGTAGCGCGTTTAGTGGATAGCGGGTCCGGTTGACGTTCAGACAAGTGTATGAATTATCGCAATGGTCGCTAATAAGATGGGTGACCGAAACATGTTATACGAAGTTCCTCTGTGTTTCGGAAAGGAAATTTTCTGTTTCTGTTTAACCCTTAAACCGCCGCAGTCATATTAATTCAACAGATATAATAGTTTTTTTACTACATTACATTATTCGGTAACTAAAATATATTACACCCTAAACACTTAAAAATAAAAATTAGAAACAAAAATAAAAATAAAAAAAAATAATTAAATTATTTTATATTTTAGTTACCGAATAATGTAATGTAGTAAATAAAAATATTTCTTTTATTTTACTAAGTGTACAGGACGATCAAGACGTGCACCTGATGGTAAATGATACGCCTGACCATAACCCGAGACCAACAACTGATAGACAGTTATTATTCTCCATCAACGTCGCACTGCGCCCGGCACCCGAGACAACAGATGTTAGGGTAGGTCTTATACCCGGTCATTTCACTAGCTTACAGTGCCCTCATCCAGAAACACAGAAGTGCAAAACATTACTCACGGGACGATATCTGGCACTGCGGTGGTACCTACCTAGACGACTCAGTACCGAGTAAAAAAGCAGATTTTCTATTGTGTCTGGAAATCCGACGGTTGATAGGTTAACCAAACGATGAATAAGGGTAAATTTTATGGGTAAATGTGTAGTAATTAGGTAAACCCTAAATACGTCACAATGACCAAGTCCCACTGTTTTTTATTTGGACTTAACTAATATTGATTTACGAGGGGATAGTCAAGGTGAAAAGCATGAGAACCGATATTAGAGTACCCAGTAGTAAATCAATTGGCTTTACGATGTTTGTACTACCATGGTCAATGGATTTCTGTGCTTACTACGTTAGGTCAAAGAAAAGAATCATATCCTTTGGACCAACATTGCTTCAGCTTTTTTTTTACTTGTGTGTAACGCTTAAAATCAGCTAAGTGATTTTTTTATTCACTTCTCGCACTGCACTATCTGAACATCCCTTGCCGCTCAAAGAACATATTGCGGGAAGAAAATATTGTTTTGATTGTGGGACAGTAATCCACAGTGAGTCTTCGACCATCTAGTATATTAAAACTGTTTTTTATAATAATTACTAGCGACCCGCCCCTGCTCCGCACGAGTGCAATGGTAAAATTCGTAATAGGCACGCTCCCGCCTCCCCGGTCAGCCGATACCGCCGCAAACACTATGTACCGCATTTTTGAAATCTGTAATATCTTCGCAAATATTCATTTAAACCATATGCTGTAAAGGGCAATATAGATGTATATTAAAATTAATAAAATTATTAATTTAAGTTTTTTAATTGGATAAGGATTAATGCTGTATTGGTTAAAATCGCTTCGAAAATTAGGCTCTGTCTGTCGTAAAGAGTAAATGACAAAAAAAAATATTGTGGGATATTCATAAGAGATAAACATATACCATCGCGGATTTTTCTGTAGACCTTTTTAATGTATACAATACTCAGTACATTATTTTGATAAATCTTGTAGGGTTCAGCCTGCGTTTGCAATGTAGAAGCGGGAAAATGAAATTATTTACGACATCACATTACAAACATAAAAAATAACAGTATTTCTCCACTATTTAATGGATGTTATAATACATATAAATCTATCTATCTAATCTATTAAAAAAAACCGCATCAAAATCCGTTGCGTAGTTTAAGCGCACATAGGGACAAAAAAGCGATTTTGTTTTATACTACGTAATGATTATATTATAGGGCTTGACTTAGGGCATCTCTTAGTTGAAATTCTCAAGGAAAAGATTTTGTTGTTTTAACAAATATAGGTTCAGGTTTGACGCCGCTTTGCCTGATGTTAAGCACTAATTACTATGTGGTCGTGGTCAAGCACAGACGATGGGCCTAGGATGACTAGGATGGAGCACGCTCACCTAGATAAAAACCTATTCACTGTAGATTAAAAGATCCCCGAATAATACTTTTCGGAAAACACAGACTCTTTTAACTATTTGACTTAAGCTCAATAGGAATTGAAACAGAGTTATAAAATATATATACGTAATAATTTATTGTAACGTATGTTGTTTTTAAGTGGCTTTAACAACGTATTGGTTAGTTCCCACGCGTAACCGGGTGTAACACTAACTCAGAAATCCAAATGTTTTGTAACCCAATTTGACTTGACTTGACTCCGTGTATTTCATAGTAGTTAGAATATCTTATCGTTAATCAAACTGATATTTTCGTTCAAGTAGTAATGTTAGTGTATGGATAAAATGTATAAGTACATTTATTTAGGTCTGTTATAGACAGTTGCTAATGTGTAAAAATGTTAAAGAATGATCGTATTGAGTCGACTAGGTAAATTCCACACAGTGCCAGATATCGTCCGTGAAACAGGAGTTATGAAGTTTTGTGTTTCGGGATGTGAGCATTGTGCTAGAAAAATTACCGGGTATAAGACCTAACATTGTCTCTGGTGTCGGGTGAAGTGCGGCATTGACGGAGAATAATAACTGCCTATCAGTTGTTGGTCTCCTTCAGTGCCGTTCTGTCATGGTCAGGCGTATCACTTACCATCAGGTAAGCGTCTTGACCGTCCTGTATACTTTACCATAAAAAATTAAGGATACTTATTAATTACTAAACTTTTTTCATTCGATACAGTTTCTGAAACCATTTTTTACAAGATAACAGACAAGTACTGTAATATGTAGGTAGTTAGGAGAAAAAAAATAATAAAAATATATTTTCAAGTCTTTTTTACAATACATATTACAGTGTATATAGTGTACCTATAATGTATGTATACATTATAGGTACACTATATACACTATAGGTACACAAAATGTACCTTGCAATAAAATATTATTAGTTTTATAAGTAAATTGAAGTAATTTTTGGGCGTGTTGATATTCGTAGTTAAAGCTAAATTACTGTCATTAGGATCACAAAAAAGAAAAATAAAGATTGAACAGGACGGAACTGATTTTATGAATTTGTGTTCTATAATAAAAAAATAATAATCCATCACAATTTCCATTTCACGCAAAGATAAGTTCCGCAAGTAGGTACCAACCGGAAAATAATTAATTAACATTCCTACTTACAAGGCGAAGACATCTTTCGTATTGAATTACTGGAATATAGTATTTAAAGGCAGACTGGTAGGTGTAATGCGGAACTAAAACAGTTTCCAATAACCTGATAAAAACTTTACGACACGGAAGGAAATATGTAGATTTACTACGTTCTTCCTCTTTAACACCGAGCATTGTTATTGAAAATTAGAATTAAATAGTTGTTATTGTTAAAACTAATTCACGTTGGCACCGCTAAATTGAAATAACCTTATTTTTTTAATTTGGAGAAAAGAATCATTTTTTTTTTCACCTTATTTGTAATGGTAGCTGTAAGCCAATAATAATCCAAAGCAATTGAATCATACAATATTAATATTTTTTTTATCACACTTACCTTAAATAATTATTAAGTGAAGAAATTAATATATCGACGGATTATTATGCACGTTCTACGAGAAACTGCACACGGTATCGAAAAAAACTCCCGCGCGAAATCTATTCGAATTTTGAATCGAACTTATCTGACCACAGATAATTTTCGTTTTCTATTTAATTTTCGCGCTCGCGTAAGGAGGCCGGGTAGGCGGCCTATTTTTCCGAACCGCGAGTCAAGACTGGCGCAGCTACACCAGCCATGGCGCGAAACGGGCGAAGCGACAGATCGACAATATAGGATTTTTTTTTCGAATTGTATACGGCCTTTACAGTTTTCCTGGGCAATTGGCGAGCGCAGATGGCTCTGAGCTTTAAGGAAATGTAAGAAGCTGTAAACTCTCATGTTGTATAAACGTGACATTTTTGGACTCTTTGTCCAGTTATACTTATTATTCATATTCAACCATATTTGCCAGAAAAAGTTTTAAAGAAAAAGGGATACCTACCATCATGAAAAGGTTAGCTTAAAATTGACTCCTATTTCCAGTAGTTTAACGCGCTATTTGATTTTATTTGGCCACCACTTTGGTAGCATAATTTTTTCCAATAATATTTTAAGGACTAACATGTTATAATTTGCACCAAATAAATATTTTACTTTCTTTCTTTCAGTTATACCACACATTTATCTATTTGGCATAACTCTCATCCAGCGTAAAGGGTGTGTCGTATAAACGTACATATAATTTCAAAAATTTGAAAAGACATTGGTACGTGGCGGAGTTGCAACCTATACCCTCCATCAAATCCAATTCAATCCAATCTACACCAATGAGCCACCAACGCTCATTTGCCTATCTATGGAATAAAAACATGTTATTTTCAGGCTGAGTAAAGCATTAAAAGATCAATGGAAATTTACTTATAAACGGATTTATTATCGCCAGCGATAGAAAACTGAACGAAGTTTTATCAAACAACGCTAGAACAAAGTCTAGGGCAGTCAGTGGTTGTCAATTTAAAAATTTGTGTTGTGCATAAATCAGAAACATTTCATTGTTAATATTCATAAGATATATTTTTCTTAATAAATTAAGCTTATTAGTTTTTAGTATGTTTTTCTTAAGAGCGTCGGTGACTCGACGATGGTGTAGACTGTTGCCTTCCGATCTATCTTCTAATTTTCGAAACCATGTGTACGCTTATCGGAAACTCCTACGATGAAGGAAAACATCCTAAGGAAACATGCGCACGCCTACGAAGAGATACTACGAAAAGATACACTGTGCGTGAAGTCGGCCAATCCGCACTGGGCCCACGTGGACGACTAAGGCACACCCTTTACGGGTAGGCTCGTACCCCTCGGTGAGGACGCTGAATGAGCTGATGATGATCAGTCAGGACTGCGCAAAGTGGCGTTCCATCATCTCTGCCTACCCCTCTGGGACCAAGGCGTGAGCTCACTTCTCACACACACAAGTTCTGTTATGTATTTTAAATGAGGAAAGGTGAACCGTGTTACCGAATAATGCAAACGAAACCGCGGGCAAACAGTATGAAGTAATATATTTAGTGTGTGAATACAGCACAAATTAAAGAATACTAATACAAGTAAATATTTGATAATTAAATATTTTCGTGTATTCAGATTATTAAATGCTATCCTTAAAATAACATATATATAAATACTAGAGTGTAATAAATTTAGGTAATTATAAAGCAGTATTAGCATAAGAAACAAACTTAACGTACCTATTGTTCATTGTCTTTTTTAATGTTTAATATATTTCAATTACGCAAAAAAAAATCAAGTGCTTATACTCATTTTCACAAATATTCCAAAGCATAAATCATGTTTTGTTAAAAAGAACAAAATAAAGAAAATTTTAAATATCATTTGCAATGATATTATTGGTCATATAATGACATCTGAGTATGGACACTAAATTAAAATAAAAATGTATTCTTCATTACAAATCTTAAATGAAAAATATGATGTGTCTGATACTACGATTGTTTGTAACTCCGTTATATAACATTATGTTGTACTAACGTAATATAGGCAACGTCTTCGCAAGAAACTAAAAAATATATATAATTTTAACGTAGGTTATTTGATTTTTTATAGATATGTACCGGAAAGTATTTTTTTATAACATAGGGAGGCAAACGAGCATGCGGTTCACCTGATGGAAAGTAAAGTAATTAATGGTAAAATGTCTGTATATAGTACCACACTTATTATATATATAAAATACTTATCGAAAGAAGCTTAAAAAACAAGTAAAGACAATGTAAAAGTCCCCGTATAAAAGAAAACGGTTTATATATATATATGTAATGTATTACAACGAGTCACAGATAAAGAATTCATTTATCTATAGCACACGCCTAATAATAAACCGTAATAAGTCAAAAATTCCAAAAATTGTCTTTTCTTCAGAAAACACATGCGAACGGTGTGAAGATTCTACTGGTATGTTATATATTATATATATTCGAAAACACGTTTACACATTAGTAGTACGTGGCGGAATTTGAACCTCGGCCCTCCCGGTAGGAGGGCGACAGTCCACACCATTGAGCCAGCGACGCTCTTTTTTTCTTGCCCCGTGAAAAGGCCATATGCGGCTAACAGCATCAGTCATTTAGAAAAAAAAGAAAGAGTGCCAAAATTATGTGTCAATGCCCTGCACAGAACACAAAAACAAGTTTCACCTTACACGAACCAGGAAAATATAAAGGAAAATCAAAGAGTGACGCCAAGGGGCGGGGCACTACGTAACCATGTGAGTAATATTGAAAAAATCCAGAATGCGAACAACCACAAATTGAGATCACGCATGGTCTGCCCCACCTAACATCATTGGTATCACCAGTGATGTCATGTTTTTCTTTTATTCAACTGGAAAACAGTCGAATCGTAGCAATACAGCAAAACTCTTTTATATTATGCAAAATGTTTAAAATAGGAAACTCCTTCTCTCTTAAATCTATTTTAGTGTTAGAATGTAATTGCTAGATGCACTATCTAACTCAAAAAGTGTCCGCGGCAAAAGTCTACCCATCGCGTCAGTTGGGCAGAAATTTCATTCATAATCACGTCGCTCGCTACATGTCATAGTGGCATTGTAGTATGCTAGTGCGTTTAATTTTGTACCCTTTTAATGACGCTCTAAGGTCAAAAATTTAATAAATAATTTTATGTTTAAATATAACATGTGTCTGACGAGTTCTGGAGTGGAGACCGCGTCTCGGCAAGCGTAGCGTAGGACGCCCTCCGGCCCGATGGACCGACGACTTGCGAAAGGTCGCTGGTGGAGGCTGGATGAGAAAAGCGGAAGCGGGATATCTGGCGCAAAATGGGGGAGGCCTATGTCCAGCAGTGGTCTGCGATAGGTTGAATAGGATAACAAGTGTCAACGTATGTGTTAAGCGGCTCAGACATTTCTCGGTTGATATTTCTTCGTGATTGTGCACCTAGATAGTTTATTGTTTAAGATCTTAGTCCACGCTGGGGAATCCATACGTTTAAGGTCAGTCAACTTTGGGATAAAATGATGGTCCAATTTCAATTTATTGATTAATTCATAAGCATTCTTCAGTCAAGGCTTTCGAAAGCGGATAGTGACCACTGCACTTGCCAATTGCTTCCGCTTAACCTGCCTTAACTTTGAATGTTGGCAAAAAAGTTAAATATCAAGGAAGTCCATCTTACTGTTAAGGATAACCAAAGAGGTATTTATTGTAGTTAAATATGGAAAATAAAATGGAGAAATAACTTTCGTGTATTTTAAAAATAAATGTATCGTGAATATTTATTCAGTTCCGTCTTTAATAATTTAAAGTCATGCATTATATACCAGTATGTATTAGACATAAATACTTTAATTGAATATGTCATTATTTTTTTAATTAAATTTAATATTATGAGGGCTCGATGTACTATGCCTCTCCGCACTTCGTAAGGCACGTTAAGCAGTTGTTAAGCACTGGCTTCTATAGTCGTAAATCCACCTATGCGTATTGGCCGCGTGTGGGTGACGGCCAAATTTCGCCATAGCCACTTGTGGAAGGCCTGTGCTCTGCAGAGGATCCTAAATATCTTTGATTGATCAATATCAGCTATTAAACGGCCCGAGGCCGAGGGCATTAGCCTACCCATGCACGGGTGTATAGTCCTTAGTCGTCCACGCGGGCCCAATTTGTATTGGCCGACTATCGCACAATCTTTGAATATCTTCGCAGGCGTGCGCGGGTTTCCTCACGATGTTTTCCTTCACAGTAAGAGCGTCGGATAACGTACATATAATTTCGAAAATTCTAAATCACATTGGTATGTGGCGGATTTGAACTGCGCCCTCCACACCACTGAGCCACCGCTCCTTCGATCTTTGATTAATAACTTTATTTTACTTTGCAAACAGACCTTTTTTAAAAAAATATTTATGTTTTATAGCACAACATATTTCTATACGAATACACGTGAACAATGTTTTGATTATGGTACGTGAGTCACGTGTTTACCATGTCCATAGAAATGATTCTACAACATTCCATACAAATATGCATCTACAATCTACATAGATAAGAGAACATTATAGAAATAAGTTAAAGCTAATGACATATTGGCTTGGTTCAACAATAATGCTGAAGCGCTAATTAAAAAAAATCTAAATACCAAAGAGTATGTACACTACATGGTACTAGGTGGTAGACTCGATACTGAGTCGTCTAGGTAGGTACCACCGCATTGCCAGATATCATCCCGTGAAACAGTAGTGTTATGCACTTTTGTGTTTCGGGATGAGGGCACTGTAGCTAGTGAAATTACTGGGTATCATCATCATCAGCTGATTAAACGTCCCCACCGAGGGGCACGAGCCTACCCGTATAGGGTGATTGGGCCTTAGTCGTCCACGCGAGCCCAGTGCGGATTGGACGACTTCACACACAACCTTCGAATCTCTTCGCAGGCGTGCATGAAGGTTTCCTCACGATGTTTTCCTTCACCGTAAGAGCGTCGGATAACGTACATATATTTTCGAAAATTCGAAAATACATTGGTACGTGTCGGGATTTGAACCTCAGCCCTCCCGGTAGGAAGGCAGCAGTCCACACCACTGAGCCACCGACGCTTGGTCTCCCTTTATGCCTCTTGTCATGGTCTGGCGTATCACTTACCATCAGGTGTGCGTCCAGACGTCCTGTACACTTATAACATAAAAAAATATAAAAAAACATTGTACTAAAAACCTCGAGAATTGTTTTTTTCGGAATGACTTACGCTTTTGGTCTTAGGTGGCCTTCACAGCTTCACCAGACAGTTGGTGAGCACAGATGGTTCTCAACCCAAAAAGCTTTTGGTATGACTGACCATATAGTTCGCGACACATAAAAAGAGCGCTAGCAAAAAGTAGAGGGGGTAACTTTGCCATTGTTTTTCCGAGCGCTCTATGAAGTGGTTAAGTTTTTATCCGACACTGTTGTAGAGCGACCACTAGTAAACGCTTGCTAAGAGACGATCTTTATTCCTAAGCCTACATCCCTCGAACGTGGCTGGAAGATGCTTAGTCGAGAGTCGTGACATAACATGTTAAACATTTTGCAAATATAGGGGTCTGGGCTCCGAATATGATTTTGTCCCATTCGGTGTCGAGACCCTGGGTCCGTGGGGTCCTAGTGCTTTGAGGATTTTCAAGGAAATTTCCAAAAGGTTAGTCGACATCACAGGTGACCGAAGATCTGGCAAATTCCTGACCTGACCTGGCAGATCTGACCTTGGTCAAAGAATCAGTCTTGCAATCTTAAGGGTAACGCTGCCAGTATTTCGGAACCTTGCTGAAAGGGACTTCTTTTAATTATATTTTTTAGTTATTTTAAGTGTATAGGGTAATATTTTAGTTAAGTGTACATACATGTTTAACAGTATAAACTGGCTGTTCATCATTCAGAACATAAAAAGGTTTAACGGTTTGGACTACAATCCTATATTGTTCTCTGAGTAATGATAATGAAGTACCTGTTGAAATACAAAAGAGTCGTCTAGATGAAAATATATTCGTAGAGCTCATTTCCTGATTATGAAATATAACGTAAGTCCCATAAGGCCAAAAACTTGACTCTAGCAATGATCATTATATATATATCAAGGTGATACGCTAGCGTGCTCAAAAACGAACCGCCAAAGAGATACAGTTTGTAGGCTTTTAGGTTATAGATGTACGCTCATTCGAATATGTGTACGTGTGCGTTCGCTGCATTCAGAACACTTTTTCAATTGTTTGTGATTATCAGAATCTATACTTTTTTACATCATTGTCTTCTAGCAATACATTGGATAAATATTTTAATAATAAGTATCTGTGGAAAACAGCATTAGGCGCCTGTACGATTTGAGTGATCCGTTAATTTAAAATTATCATTTTAGGAATATTTAAATGTACATAATGACAACATTTTGGTTGATAAAAATGGAGTAAAAATTTAAAGGTCAAGAACAGGTATTCTATCTATTTAATAAGGTATTAGTCGCAAATATAACACTTCTTAATAACTGTTTTTCCAAAGCTGAAACACTACGAATTGTCTTTATCTAGAGTCATTGCAGAGTTCATGTCGGTTTTGGGGTTAATATGTTGCGTCCAATTTCTGGTTACTTCAGTTGCCCTACACCAACCGTTTAAAATACTTTAAATATAAAGTGACTAGTAATTTTATTTTACATTTAAAGTATTTATAATATTACTATCGTACATGAGAGTGCCTAAGTAACGCGTATTTGGCAAGATGATTTCTCCTATTCAAAATAACATTCATTTAATAAAATATCTTTTATTGTGCTAAGTTTCAGTGATGATAAAAAAGGAAGTCCCTGTCGTTTTGCATTTAAATTGATAAATTTACTACTAATCAGTACAAAGTAATATGTTATCATTGTATCTATAGACAACAAAGAGTCGTAAACATGATCAAGTGTTTAAACGAGGATGACGTAATTATGTAAGGTAAAGAGATATTTTGAAAATG
>PQWD01007367.1:0-13285 GCA_019425675.1 Leucinodes orbonalis
ATTATCCACACATCCACACAGCACATCTAGCCCAAGTTAAGCATGCAACCTGTATTTGGGTTACTTAATAACTGATAAACATACTTATTTTTTTTTGTGGGACTCTTAATGGCACTAGCTGCTGTGAAAGGACAACTTTGTTTTCGAATTGATAAAAATAAGTTAATGTTGTTCCGTGACACGCACGACATGAATAGCGTACTGTGCGCGCCTTAACGAGCGATTTTAATAAAATTTGGTATGAAGTTAGCTGACATCCAGATAAAGACAAATGTGATAAATTAATAGGGATTCCTTTATGTACTTCGTAATTTCTTGTTGCTTTGGCTGATTATTGAGTACTTAAACCTGGTAGGCAAGTCCAATGCACGTTGAAAGGTTCTTCATCCGTTAGACAGGATGCACCACGGGTAGAATTTATTACGGATGATAGATTCAAAATAAAAAAACTACATATACTTACAAAAATATAAATAAAAGTTTAAATTCGTGCTTGCTGACTCTATGTAAATATAATCTACATTTGAAATATTTTTAACCTACTTTTTGATTCACGTTATCCGACCGATCCCGAAAGTTTGGGACCCCGGATCCCGATCCCGAATATTTACATACTCAACTAGTCGTCCCCATTGTTTTCATACAGTTTGCGTACGCTTCGCTAGTTCCGCAAAAGGTTACTAATTCCAAGTGATATAGAAATGACTGTGTCATCATCGGTATTTAAACTTTGGTATAATTTGAAACGCAAATATAATAATATTATGTCCAGAAACAATTCTTAAGCAAACCAAAATTGATAATATATCTTAAAGTAACTTGCAACTAAATTTAAACTGCAGGAAGCATACAAATAAGCTTATTAAACTTACGAGTACTCGACCAACAGCTTTCTAGTCACTTTGCATGTCAATAAGACCTAAGTTATTTTTAATTACACGTAGGTGTTTCAGTACATCTGTTTTAGACATATAGTTATTATGGATATCGCTTTACCGACTAGCTATCCTTAAGAACATTTTGATACTTACAAAATATTTATCATTAATCATCAATCAGTCATCGAAACACCATAGAATAAAACTTTATATTGCATAATAAGTTTTATATATATATATATTATTTGACGACCATTTGTGTTGCGGTTGAGAGGTCGGCTGCAACACCAAGGGTTCGGGTTCGATCCCCGGGCAGTACAAACATTTGTGTGCATGAACATGTCTGTTTGTAAGTCTGGGTGTTTTCTATGTATGATATGTATGTATTTACGAAAAAAAATGTATTTAAGTATATTTATCCGTTGTTTAGTACCATATAACAGGCTTCACGCTTAACTTGGGGCTAGATGGCGCTGTGAATGTCAGTGGATATTTATATATTTATTATTTATATATATTATATTAATTAAGAAAAATAATCCTATGGTTCTAGGTATCTCGCAATCATAACAGGCGGCTAATAAATTAGAGCTTCGCAAGTATCACACCCATTCCTAGACTGCAATTTAGCACGGAGTAGATTGCCTGATACAATTTCATATGCTAGCGGCTCCGACGCGTACTCTGCCGGGGCAAAACCAAATACTGATGAAATTCAGTTTACCGCAAAGGCTTAAACAACAATGAGCTCATTAAGACATAATTTATCCAGTTAGCACAGTGAGCATTAAACGCTCGTAGTTCGTAAGATTAGGCATTTGTTGTTATTCCATCAAAATAAATTTTATATTTTTGTTCAATGAGTAGCATAGGTGACCTACTCCAAAAGTATACATTATGGTGATAATGAGGTGATAAATCTGATAAATATATGTTACATACTTTTATCATTTTAATGAATTTAAAATGATTCGAGAGAATCTATTTAATTCATATAATTCCATTCTTAAAATACAAGTATCTACAGTCCATGTTGTTTTCTTTACGTTACTTACGTTTTAATATTAAATCAAGCGTATTGTAAGTTCGCGTGAACAGTCAACTGAAAACAATGCATTCACAAGTACTTTCCGTTTCCTACGGAAACAGCTAATTATGGTTTGTTATTCCATTTCTGGACTGATTTCTATATGTTGAATGCTATAAATTTATATTTAATTGGAAATGGACAAGCTTCCAAATAGTGGAAGAGGAAAAGAACGAAAGGAAATAAGAACCAACGGTCTCTTGGCTGCTATATAGCTGGATTTTCCTTGTTAACGATGATAAAATAATGAGAAATAGACTAGGTACCTGTTATCATTTTTCATTTAATTATTACTTGTTTGATATTGGCACTTAAAGCATAATACGTTTACATTTAATCGACTCAAGGTTGTCCAACTTGCTATGAGACGACTGTATTAAAATCTTTAAATAAAAACGTTATTTTATTTAAAGACTACAGGCAGGTATTGCCGGTGCCGTGAGAATCGGGTAAAAGGGGAACATTCCATAAGCATCTGTGTTACTGTGGTGTCAAAGTGGCCCAATATTGGTCGCATTATTTAACTTGTGAATCTATATCGAGTCGATAAGAAAATAATATGTTATTCAGCGGCAAAGGGTCACTGTGATAATTGAAAGCTTCACATGAGCCGAGAACATAAATAGCGCATGTACTACATGTTCCGCTCGTATACAATACTCACGCCTTAGAAGCTGAATAATAGCGGAATTCCACAACGTCTTCAAGTCTGTATAAAATATTCGCCTATTTCATTGTGTAATAACTTTCGTCGATTAAATCAAATTAAATTGACATGGCTGTTATTATCTCCTTGTAACCTAAGATAATAGAATTAATTGTTTAAAAGGCAAACAATAATATTATTGAACTACATGTTTCAAATGTTAAGTTCTGTATTATCTGAAAGATTTTATTAATACGTTCGAGCTAAGTTTGAACTAGTCTTCAAAAATTGTAAATGAAAACATGCAATCGTACTTCCGTACATACATTTTATAGAGCTTCCTCGTATCCCAGATTAAATAGTATCAAGGAAAGTGCCGCCATAAATACATACTCGTACTCATTGAGGTAAATATACAATCAATACTCGTACTAGCATATACATAGTGGAAAAATACGAAGTTAATAATTACAGGGTTCATGTGAGTCAATAAATAATAATCAACTAGTAAAGCAAGGTACCCCTTAGTAAATTAATTTTAGCTTGTCATCCTATCTTCTCTAATAAAACAAAGCATTTTCGTTGTCATTATACGATTATTTACACTGGAAATGTAAACATAACAATGATATATGGGAGCGCGAATATGGTTTCGTAGAGAGAACAAATACAGCATGATTGAAATAAGGGTTTTTCGGTGTCAAACATGATTGAAAATTCCATAAAAGATTAAAATTTTACATGTAAAATTTCTTCTATATTTCAACTTTTAAAAGCTTGTGTGTGGGTTTAACACGAGATATAATTTAATATTTTTATTTCCTGTTTCAAATCATTAAACTAAGGTTAAACTAAGACCCAGAAAAAACGTTTATTAAAAAATGTTGTAATAGAACGGTAACTTTTTAATTAGATATCCTCATATTTCATTTCTCAGACTGCTTAGAACTACTTAGGCATAAAGCGTGTGTTAACCTCTATAAAATTACGCATCGCAGATAAAAAAATGTATTTGTATACATTAAAACAATGTTTTGTATCAGTTTCACGGTTCTTCGCGTTGCTGCGCGATGACCGGCGTCGATGGCGCCTTGTAAATCATAAGCCAAATTGTTATGGTATTTATAGAACGAGTTGCACTCAGCTGGACGAGAGCTCAGTTAACGTCAGATTGAATCATAAAGCAACATTGAGTCAGCGCGTTAGTCCCAAGTATCGACTTTCGGGCGAAATGTTAACGAAAGTGCCTCAAAGGTAAATACGTTTTTTTTACCGATTTGGACAAGCGAAAGCAAATACGTCGTGTACTTG
Organism: Leucinodes orbonalis; assembly: GCA_019425675.1. Classification (NCBI taxonomy): domain Eukaryota; kingdom Metazoa; phylum Arthropoda; class Insecta; order Lepidoptera; family Crambidae; genus Leucinodes; species Leucinodes orbonalis. The sequence goes on from PQWD01007367.1 coordinate 3,923, forward strand.
ACAATGTCTTACTGTTGTATAAGTGACTCAAAATCGTGCACAGAGTGGAATAGATACATACGGGTGGCGGTTGATATCATAGTGCGCAAGTTACTTTTACCGCTTCATTGCGTATCCTTTTGATGTTACGAATGACAAAAATAACTTTCGCGATGCCTTGGTAAGAACTAAATTAAGTAAAATGAAACAGTATTTATTTATTTTATTATCACTTATTTTTTCATTGAAACATTCTTTGGATAAATTGACACAAAAAGTGTGAATAAATTTAACAATGTCACACCGTTTTTCAAGACTTTCATAAATTTCGAATATTGGAACCCAAGGTTTCTTATGAGGCTATTTTATCTAGGAATCAGAGAAAGAATAAAAAACTTATGTGTATAGACAAAAATTTATATGTATAGACAACAGTGTATAAAGATCACAAATTTGGAAAGATAATTATCTTCTATTCTAATAATAAGAAGTAAGTAAGTATTATCGTACCCAAAGCCATCGAACGGTTGGTTTTCTTATGGGAATTGCTTTAGACAGTCATCAAAACAAATAAACAATTATACCATTCGAGATATAATAGGGATAAGTTTTTATGTTATATCATCCTCGTATATGTTCCAAATGAGCATATTTAACAAAGAGGGGTTTAACTTACAAAGGTTTCATATTAAGCACTGGGATAATTTTATGTCGTTAATTCTTGTTACGGCTGGTTGGAAGACTGGTAAAAGGTAGAATTTCCATGACATATGTCACAAAAAACATAAGTACTTAATTATTATTTTGACATAACTACATGAGTATAACTCTAAGGGAATATTAAGTAGTCACTTAAAATGTTTTCTATTTACCACTAAAAACAATTTTCTTTATAGAATTTGTGTCTAGTTTATAGTTGTTATTATTTTCGCATCAGAACATTTGTTTACTGTTCAGATTTTCCAAACGAGGTAACAAAGTTATTCTTGTGGGTGCACTAACAAGCTTTAAACTAGCAGCACGGAAAACGCATTCAAACATTATGATATTAAGATCCTCCCATAACAAGATAAGGCAGTTCTATTTTGGTATATTTTTCTCATGTTTTCATCTAGAATTGTTGTATTTGTCTGAGGATAATTACTGTACTCAATATACGTCGTAAGAAAAATAATTTTAGGTCACCGACAAGATATAGATTAGGTGTTTATGTAAATATATAGTAAAGTTTAAATTACATTGACTTAATTGATAACTTAATTTTTAGTATCCTTACAAATGTAGACCTTAGAGATGATTGGTCTCGTTTCTATTGAATTTTAAGATAATTAAAGATTATGATATTACTGAAACCAACTGAGACTTGGCGTGATTTTCAAAGCGCGGAGGGATTAAGTTATTTTAATCATCCATCCGATATAACCTATGCAAGAGTTTCTTGCAAACGTTTTTTTTTTCAAACATATAAGCTTGGGTGGAGGACTGGTTACGTGGCAATAGCGAAAATATAAAACTTTTTTTTTTTTTAACATAAGCTTGTGTGGGTGTGATCTAAGACGGAGTGAGTTTGCTCAGAAAAAGCCTCTTTATCAATTTTTTAATGCCTAAGTTATATGTATCTGCAAACACAGACGATTAATTTGTCTTCATAATGAAGTAGCTAAGCGCTAAGTTAGTTTTGACAGGGGGGTTGACGCCCCCCGTAAAAACCAACCTAGTGCTTTTAATACAATATTTATTGTACATTAGGATTTCTTCCATTTAATAACGAGTAAGTTACTAACAATTAGTGGCAGACAATACATATCAGAAACTGTTTAACGCAAGAAGCCGAAATTAGGTATACTTGTCTGAAAACCTGGTCCTGAAACAAAAGGCTGAATCCCGAAGTGATGAAGTAAGTGCTACCCTTACTTCCCCCTTACTTTCGTACAGATAATGCCGCGGGGAAATGACAGTACAGTGGTTCTTCCAATTAAGTACTTCTAATTAAAAGTTATCGATACTCGGTCACCCTAAAACTCTGAGAAGATCGAAAATAATTCAACATTGATTTATAACATGACTTATAAAAGGTTGTTTCTTATTATTTTATGGGCACACACATTGTACTCTTGAGTTTAATTTAGAAATTAATATACAATTCATCATCATCAGCTCATTAACGTTCCCACCGAGGGGCATGAGCCTACCGGTATAGGGTGATTAGGCCTTAGTCGTCCACGCGGGCCCAGTGCGGATAGGACGACTTCACGCACAACCTTTTAAATCTCTTCGCAGGCGTGCATGAAGGTTTCCTCACGATGTTTTCCTTCACCGTAAGAGCGTCGGATAACGTACTTATAATTTCGAAAATTCGGTGGCGGGATTTGAACCTCAGCTCTCCCGGTAAGAGGGCAACAGTCCACACCATTGAGCCACCGACGCTCTAATCGCAATTATGTAGAAACAATCCACTAAAAGGACCTACTTAGTGGCTGCAACGACTGTTTCTGTAGCGTTTCAGTATAATTAATCAATATTTAAAGACTTCAATTTTTGAATGTGGTAATTTGCTGCATATAAGTTTAAACTGAAGGACAGAGTAAAACGTCAGCATATAGTTTTATGTGCCTCAGATGAGACTCCTTTTAAGCGGCGAAAACTTACTAACCTGACGGCTCTGTTTCAAGCCAGTATAGTAAATATATTTATAATTACTGATGCCAAATCTGTAGGTACCTATTTGATAATACTAATAGCGTTACAACGCTAAGTACATTGAAATTCTATATCATGATGTAATGATTCAATTCTAATGTGTTGTCCTAAGCACAGATGTTTGTGTAAGATAAGCGATGCAGCGAACCCTAGAATAGAACTGTTTGATATACAAGTTAAGCAAAATAAGTCTTCATATTTTATTACAGAACAGTGAAAAATGATTCCAAATTCTAAAATTCCTAGAAAGGGACTCTAGATACCTTTTCACAAACAAAATCATTGAACTTACGTAAAGGTAGAATCACAAACCCTAAGCGCAATCCTTGATTTTCATCAAATGCACATGAACTTATATAATGGTCAGAAGAGTCAACTAAGAAAATGAAGTATGGTCTGTGTTCCATTATAGATCGCATTATTTAAGGCGAGGTCTTCTTTAGAGGGTATTTGTTAATAATGTTTGCGATCGTGTCAGGAATACAATTATATCAGATTTTGCAATCTTTGGATAAGTTTGGTTGTGGCTTAGTTATGATGTTATGGTATATAACATTGAAATGAGGCTGAAACTGATACAAAAATTCTTGCAGCATAAAACGCTATAGCCGGGACGGAAAATACTTGGTCCCAAAAAAGGTCTGTTTTATATGTTATAATAGAGGCTTAAATTCAAAATAGCATATTCGTCAGGTCTATTAGTCCAACGATTTTTATACCTATTGATATTCCGGTAAAGCGAAGACGATTTATTTATCATTATATAACACTGATTTGAATGCTGGACATAAATAAAACCTCTCAAGGTTTTACTGTAGTACTCCTGATGGAATATGAATTCTATATCGAAGCGTCGTGCGCTATGTTTAGTTAGAAACATATTGCACGATTTGTTGATTAAACACACTTTTCTACTTCGGATAATCTTAATCAACCAGTCGAAATCATTCTATTTGATGCTGACTTGTTAATTAAGAGTTAGAAATCAAAAGGTTTTTAGAGCTTATTGGGAATGAAAGATCCAGTATTAATAATATGTAACTTAACAAAAACATATTTGCTTAGATTCACAAGATTCACCACCGAAATACATTTAGTATATTTTGTAAAGACCTGTGCTTCGATATACTAGTTTGATAAATATTCCAATTAAGGTAAACCTCTTTGAAATTCTATTTAAGCTCTACTCGCTATTAATATAGCATAAAATGAATCTCGTACTTACGGTTCCAAGTAATAGCTAAGGTAGGTAACCTATCAGTAAAAAATCCTATTTATCAATTATTTTCATGTATGTATAAAATTTAGTATATTCATGATATTGACTAGGATTCAGAATAAGTTCAATGAAGTGATAACATTAGTATAATAAGTCAGTGCAGTGCCATAATAATTAACAATTTGGTTAATGCTTTGTTCCGCATTAAGGTTAATTCTTAAAGTAACAATAAATATCATGACAATGACAACCATCATCGCAATAATTACGGTTCTTCATTGAAAGCATATTTGTCATAATAATTTGTTTTGGAAATTACCAATTAAACATTGGCATGCGGAAATAATGTACGGGCGTCCGATTCCGTAGTGTTGTAATCCGGATGTCTCCCACCCCGCACGCTTATAGGCCCTGCGCTTCCAGTTTATATTTACTCCGGTATGTACGCGGGAATTTATCATGCGTAACTTTATTGTGCCACATACATTTACGGATTATAAATAATTACCTACTCGTACATGTTAAATAACGATGTATGCTGAGATACTGTCTCTAACTAATCATTTTAACATTTCAATCATAACATTGTGTAATTTATACACAATCATGCTGGATAATTTATGGTACTAAAGATGATAATAATAAAAATGAACAAGTGAAATCCCTAACTAATTAAACGATATGCTTACTTAATATTTTACTCTTTAAAACCTTAGACACGAAACTGATTGTAGTACAATTCAAAACAAAGAATGGTCTGTTCTTTGGTCTGAATTAAATATTTTATATTGTTTATATAAAGCGTGTGAACTAGGTATGTAATTGAAATAGGAGTTCACGGCTTGTTTTTTATGTCACAAAGTGAACATGGCGGTTAAAATACCTAATTACCATCAGGTCTGGGTCAGTGATACGCCTGACCATGATAGAGCGGCGTTGAAGGAGACCAACCAAAAAAAAGTCTCTTATACCCAGTAATCTCACTAGCTACATTGCTCTCATCCCGAAACACAAAAGTACATAACACTATTATTTTACGTGACGATAGCTGACACTGCGTTGGCACCTACCTAGACGACTCAGTACCTAGTAAAAAGTAAACCATTTTAAAATTCCGAAAGATTTTAGTCTGTCTGTTCACCTGTTAACCTTTCACATCGAAGTCACTCGTTTTCGTGATATATGGTACAAAGATAGGAAAGATATCTTAATACGAAAATAAGCGTGAAGTAATATGAATTCTCATGCAGCAGTTTGAAATACATCCTTCCATATACGGTATTATTCTTTAAGAACCATCCTTGCATTTTTGTTTGTACTTAAAAAAATAAATACGAGTTTTGTAAACACAACTGGATACACAATGTGCGATAAAAACGATTGATTGTAAAGTTGTATAGATGGAATATATGTCACCAGAAAGTAACAAGAACCGCATTTTTTAATTTAAAATCATCGAGGAAAAGTTTCTTTCGTAGGATTCTACTCTAATTCGCAAATTGATCAATTTACCGAAATCATCCGCAAAGTGATAAAGGTGAGAAATTTACCACAGGGCTACGAAAGTTTTATAGTGGACATAACCAAAATATTTACTCATTACGTGTTGTTCAAAATTTTATAATAACAAATATTTTTTGACGCTTCGCAGGTCGCTGCTGTCACGGCACGCGTTCGCCCCCTCGGCTCACGGGCTGTTCAGGTTACAGTTCTAATCTAACCAACATGGATAAAAGAAATTAATAAATACAAATATTGGCATGAAACACATTTATGAATAATAAAGGTATTTCTTCGAATTATTGTGTTTCCATCATAATTGTAAACAAATATTATATAAGTGAGTTATTGTGGAGTGTCGGTGGCTCAATGGTGTGGACTGTCGCCTTCCTACCGGGAGGGCTGAGGTTCAAATCCCGACACGTACCAATGTGTTTTCGAATTTTCGAAAATATATGTACGTTATACCTCGCTCTTGCGGTGAAGGAAAACATCGTGAGGAAACCTTCATGCACGCCTGCGAAGAGATTCGAAGGTTGTGTGAAATCGTCCAATCCGCACTAGGCCCGTGTGGACGACAAAGGCCTAATCACCCTATACGGGTAGGCTCGTGCCCCTCGGTGGGGACGTTTAATGTCAAAAAATCGGAACTTATAAGATTATAGTTCGACAAGCCTGTACTGTCAATATCGACCAATCAGAGAGCAGTGTATTATATGCCGCTTATAAAAAAAACGTATATTTAAAGTGATTGGTCAAACCTTTTAGAATCTTGGGAATAGATATTCATCAATTTGTATGACACGAGACAATTTAATAATTAATAAACGAAAATAAAGGCGTAAAATAACACAATTTATCACTAATACTACGAAAGATTATAAATTTTCAAGGATATTTTTAAACCTTCTAAATGGTTATAAATAAAATATCAGGAAGATAACAATGTTTTATCACCTTGGAATCTGGAATACGTGTAGAATGTTCTTATATAATATTTAATTTTTAAAAAATGGTCTAAGTAATCGTGTCCCCTTGGACATAGCATGCGAAATATATTAAAAATAATAACAATATTAAGTAAATTTTATTTTTATCTTAAGTAAACGCTGTCGTACCGCTAGTATTGGCTACAAAATATATTTGTGGGATAATTCTAACCAAGGCTTACATATAACATTGTGGCAAGCCCCAAGTATCTAGGCCAAAGGTGGCAAATACCAATATATCCGTCTACAGTCTAAGACAATACATTGGAAATTAACTCAAATACTCCATTCATAATACCTAATAAAACAAAACGTGTAATTCGTAGAGAAAAGAATTTGAATTTTTATTTCTTAACCGAAACTTCTTGCTAATCGGATATATTTATTTTGTTACTAATTGGGACATATTTTTTGGTGTAAACATATGTTACTACTTTAGCAAAATACAATTTAATGAAATTACATGACATGCTAAATTGAGATTAATAATGATTGATACTCCCTGGAGATTAATCCAGTAAGTAATTACTCGTACTGGTGAGACTTAGGTAAGTTGTCCAGTCTTGACCACTAATTTGTAAGCTAAGCTATACATTTATAACAGTAGCTGATACCAATGCGATCGTCAAACTAACGGCTAATATTTATAGAACAATATATTACCAAAAATAAATAACTTCTCATATAAATAAAATGTCATGACTAATAGTAATGCAATACACACATTTGTCCAAGTACACCGTAGATAATTGAACGTAAATCGAGACAATGAAGATTCACTCGAACAATAAAGTATATTCAAGTGACATTGCCATTAAATAAGATGAATAGAGTGTATGCGTCCTAAAATGTGCTTTTGTTTCAAGAATGTAGTTTTATATGTACTAAGTATACAGAGGTAGAAATCTAGCACTTGAACTTTATTATGAACTGGAACCAATAAATATTAAAAGAAGATATTATATACATGCGTTAATAAGTTCACGCATATAATATCATTGCAAAAAAATACAGAAACATTTTTGAAAACCTAACAAGTCACTATCATATAACATTTTCCATGGTCAAAATTGGTTAAATACACATTGATTGGCATTTATTTTACTTTTGAAGTAATTGCTACCTAAATTGACTTCATAACGCTAATTTAAATATAATTATCCGTGTAACTTTTATTTTAAAATATAAAAAAGTTATTAAAATCGACGCGCACTGGACCAGCGCAGTGGAATGCGATACGTCGAATTTTAATAAGCTTTTTTTTAAAAAGCAAAAAGTCTAGCCATATAAATAAATATAAATCCGCTGAAATTTACAAAGCACCGTCTACCCCGACCCCGATCTAAGCATAGGACTGTAATATGGATAATAAACAACAGATACTTTTATACTTTTTTTGTAAATAAGTACATGTTTTACTAGAAATCACCCGGACCATTAACAAACATGTTCATGCACACAAATGTTTTTACTATTTTTTTCCATGGGTGGCGGTGACACTTTCCATCAGGTGAGCCACATGCTCCTTTGCCTCCTTATTTTATAAAAAAATACTGCCCGGGGATCGAACCGATAATATAAACCATTAACCTAGAATACCAAAATAAATGTACCTAAGTAATAGTTGGACCTTAATTGATTCCTGAAATCTAAGCCATACATGAAACTTTAGAGAAGTATGGCGTACAAATGCGGAATGAATTCGGATGTCTGTGAGTAAGTCAAATACTCGCAGATGCGATTGCATTACGTTTCGATGTAAAAACTTGATGTCTTACGTTCCCATTATACGTGTCTAATTATGGCTTAACTATGGCAGTAAAAACGTTCCTCGCCCGTAAAACTGGCACTAAACAAATGATCTAAGCAAAGTTTCAACACTACAATGTTCAATAACTCTTGTCTAGACCCGAATGACATTAATGGGGCTGCTTTTTACCAACATTGTTATATACATGGCGCAGATTCTACCTTACAGCAAATATAAATCAATGAAAAAGTTACTGAGTAACAAACTAATGCACAAAATTACTATATAATTCTTTATCTAACAAGCGATTGGACTATCTATTTGACTCGCAGTGGTAGTTGACTATACTGTTTTACACACAGGATATAATTTTATATTTCAGCAAATGTTTCATTTGAAGATCTCTAATTTTTTTTACCATTGAAACGAATGTTAAATTAAAATATTAATAACATCAAAATAGGAAAAACACTAAATAAATAAAAGAAGATAACTAAAATATATTACAGCCTAAATACTTAAAAATGAATAATTAAAACTAAAAAAATATCATTAGAAGTCCCTTTCGGCAAGGTTCCGAAGATACTGGCTGCGTTACCCCTTTGGATTGCCAGACTGATTCTTTGTCCAAGGTAGCTGCAGATCTTCGGTCACCTGTGATGTCGACTAAACTTTTCGAAATTTCCTTGAAAATCTCAAAGAACTAGACCCAGGGACCAAGGGTCTCGACACCGAATGGTTCAAATTTTGTATTATTCATGTTGTATTATTTAAATATCTAAATTCAATGCCTTTTTAAGATAGTGAATATAATGAATTCATTAAAAAAATATATACCTAATCGTAAATATCACTCTCACATTGCTTATTATGCGATAAATAATCCTCTATATTGCGTTCACTTGTTTTGGAGTCAGCCCCACACAGAAGCCCCACGTCTCATTTTAATAATTAAATAGATAAACGTGCCCATAAACAGTCTATTTCTAAAGTGAACACATGTACCAGTAACCTTTTAGGAAGGTTCTTAGGAGTTTGTTTCCTTAAGATAATAAGATTAAGGGACAACATTACCTTAAATAGATTACTTCCTTGCTTCGTTACAATGCTATTATTATTAACACAAGCTTAACGCACTCACGATATTTCTAATGATTTATTAAGTGGCTATTTAACAACTACTTTTTTTCTAGATGTGCGACTCGATACTGAGACGTCTATGTAGG